>JBAMBJ010001035.1:0-33016 GCA_037043495.1 Drosophila recens | reverse complement strand
TTGGTTCGACTTTTAAACAAAAATAATTTAATTACTAATGATTATGATTACTAATCATTATTTAACAGGTATGGTTTTAAATACGAAGTTTCACCAGACGGACATATTTTTAAAATATTCACTTGCACTTTTTACAATATGTAAGTATGTATGCATGTATTTCTGATTTACATGTGCATACAAACATACATATGTATGTCAGTTTGGCTCCGCTTTTGGGAAAAATATATAAAAACAAATAACCAAAAGTTCTCACTCACGTGTGTTTGTATGTATGTATGTGTCCAACGTTGGAAAGCTTTCCCACGGTGAATGATGTATGTGTGTATGTGTTTAGGGTGTGTGTTAGTGTGAGAGTGTGTTATGTGAAATATATACCTTATCCCATGTATTTGAAATTTTGAAATTTTTTTTCTTTTTGCTATTTGTTTATGCTGATTTTACAATTTATTAACGTTTTTCTTTTTTGTGAATAAAAAAAATGTATGAACAACTAAATTCGCCGATCTGGCCAGTTTCGCTAAAGCTTTTGTTTGCACTCGAGCTTTTAACCTCAACAACCGTCACACATATACAAGACCCTTTGTTAAGTTAATTGCCTTATTGGCAAAAACCAACAACAAGACTCGTTTTGCACCACACTTTTCACAGATTTTCCTAACGCACTTTTCTCACACACAACACTTTTAGATGAGGGGGGAGGCGAGCTTGCGCGCAAGCGCAGCTGGCGTTATCCAACAGCGAGGAAAAGCTTTCGCTCTGAGCTGCGCTCAAGAGCTTTATCCAGCGGTGGCGCTATTAGGCGCGTAATTCAAAAATCCAAGAAATGCAATTTGGCGTTTTGCCAATAGCCGATGATAAAATTCCAAAACAATTTGTTGCATCCACACTAGGGCTCACTGTACTTGTTCTGGGCTCGCCGGCCAACAAGGTTAGAGCTGATCGCTAGTGCGGATGGGGGTATTAGGTTATTCTTTAACAAATATAACCAATCTATAGGGCAAAAAGAAAGACCATTTAGAAGGCTGTCAAATAATGCAATATGTATTGCAGAACATACCTTTTCAGCGAACATATAAAAAGACCCAAAAATGGCGGCAGCAGCTGCACCACAAAAATTGTGATTTTTATATTCCAAAAAAATATAAAATTTTCCAGCTTCTGGGATGGGGCAACGTCTAAATAATAAATTCTTTTTAATTAAACCAAAAAATGGGATCGTTTCCCCTTCAAATATAATATTCACCTCTAATACAATTCCAATTGACAGGGGAACTTGCACACAGCCAGCAGCGAAAAAGTCAAACAGGAAAGAGAGCGACTGCGGCCGCATGGCGAGCTTTTATATCGCTCAATTCCAATAAGCGCAGCTTTGCATTCCGATATTGGAATGCAACTGCAGAGGGGTATTGATAAGCAATCGCTACTGAGAGCTTTTCAACATTGTATGCAGCGCAACGAAAAGCTAAGTGCTACAGTTTTATCGCATGCGAGCAGTGACTCGCAAACTGTATGCGATAAAAACAAAACAATTTAAATTGAAAACAAAAACAACCAAAACGGCAACCGTTACAGGTACTGTTTTTAAGCATTCTGTTATTTTATTTCTACCTTCTTTACATTCTTATTCAGAAATAAAATAAAAGGTTGCTAAAAAAAGCAGTACTAATTTTGGCAACGCTGACACACATATAAACTAAAACATGTGTGTTTGAATTTTATTACATGTAGTTATTACCCGTAGTTATTGTCTATCCCATACACACACAGCCTTGCATTTAAGTTCTATTGCGCACTCCTTTGAGCCTCTCTCTCTCCCACTCTGTCTCTTGTGTGCTCTCCCAAACTCTCTTGATCGGAGCAGCGGGCGCCAAATCGGCAGCGAGCGCCATATAGGCATCAACAGCATACCAGCATAGCACCAAGAGAGCGAGTGAGAGTGCGAGCGGTGCGTCAGATAGAGCATATAGCAAAAAAGCT
Source organism: Drosophila recens (assembly GCA_037043495.1). Taxonomy (NCBI): domain Eukaryota; kingdom Metazoa; phylum Arthropoda; class Insecta; order Diptera; family Drosophilidae; genus Drosophila; species Drosophila recens. The sequence continues at coordinate 31,036 of JBAMBJ010001035.1, read as the reverse complement.
GTCTCTCTGCATATGAGACAGGCAAGCAAAGGCATACACACACAGCAGTAATATACCGGACGGGTATTGATTGCCTTATTTGGGCATTTTTTCATGCCTTTTGCCTGCATTCGCTTTTACATTTGCGCACACACACTTACATGTAGTGTGCCGGCTATCTCTCAATTTTGGATAAGCAAGTAAAGCTCTCACACATACAGCTGTGCCGGACGGGTACAGTCTGCAGTTTGCCCTTAGCTTAACTTGCATTTGCCTACACTATTACACACCCACACACACACGGAGACGAACGGGCGCTTTCACCAACACACACACACTTGCGAGCACACAGGCGTGGCGCATATATGCACACATACATACAAATACAAAAGTGCTGGCGCTACGCCTGTGCAGTTTTTGCTTTTGGTTTAAGCTCTGCTTTGCCAAAGCTTTTGCGTGTGTCCACAGTGACCTTTCAACATCGGACTTTCAATCAGCGCCACCTATCGGCAATACAGCCGCAACCATCAACAGAAACAGGTTTGAGTCTTTGCTTGGGCTTGACTTGTGTTCTCTGCAGCTGGGACACAATTCAGTAGCTTAAATCTGACGATCTGTTTTTGGTTGCCCACCATTTGACTTTGAATAAGTCGTGTCGTCGCTAAAACTTTTTCATTACTTTTTAAGGCGTGTCGCCGGAGCACAATAGATCCAAAGGGTCGCAGTGCAGTTTTCCCCATTACAATAATAAGGCGTGATTTAATTAATAATTACTATTAATTACGGTGTGTTGTCGAATCACTAAGAATCTAGTTATTAATCTTGATTAAAATACTTACTTTTCATATTAGAAGAGCTCACATGCATAGCTCTTATTTTTCCATTCGCATATAACAATTAGCTGCTTAATTGTTAAAACATTAAATAAAAATAATTAAATTATTTATTACAGTCAATTAGGGCGTGTCGTCGCCATTTAGAATTGAAAATAGTTTATGAGTTTGATTCAAATATTTTCTTTCATCACGGCTTGGCTCCATGAAAAAGCTTTTATTCTTCCATTTAATATAACGATTAGCTGCATAGTTATAGTGTCATTAGACGGGTGCGCCGTTTCACCCATAAGCTTTCTCATTAAGATATTTATTTACAAAACTAAGACTAACTTATGAGGTATAGCACTGACAGCGAGGCCTTCGGCTACATTTTTGTATTTACATTCTTACATACTTATTTTAAAGTTACATGTACTATTAATGCTATTTGTTTGTTATATACATACATATGTACATTTGTTTTAGATTGTGTGGTATATATCGGATTTCTTTAGGAAGATAATAATATTGCTCATATTTTCTGGACTTGGATCAGAGAGAAGATCTAGTGGGTTAGAGTTATTAAATATGCTTTGTCTTGTGTCTTTCAGTGTTGGGCATGTATTTAGTACGTGTTCTATGGTAATTCTGTTGTTGTTGTTGCATAATGGGCAGGATAGCGGTAGGTTAATATCTAGGTAGTTTTGATGTGTGAGCTTTGTGTGACCTAGGCGAAGTCAAATTATTTTAATTTGATCAAGTCTGTTGAGCTTATGTGGAGTACTGAAGTAGTTCCCTATGTGTATGTTGTTTGAATTTATGTTCTTGTACCATTGGTTGCAGTGTGAGAGGTTTTGTTTTTGTTTGACTGTGAATGTTTGTTTTAAGTAGCTGTTTATGTCTGTTGGGTTGGTATTTGGTGTGAATAATAGTGGCATTTTGTGTGTTGATTTCGCTGTTTGGTCTGCAAATTCATTTCCTATTATGCCTGCATGGCCTGGTATCCAAATTAGTTTTATTTTTGGGGATAGGTGTATGATTTGGGATCTGATTTTATCGTGGTAAAAGTTTTTGTTGTTTGTGTTATTTATTGCATCTATTGTTGATAAGGAGTCCGAGCAGATAATGAATTTGCCTCTCATATTCTTACAGTGTTCTATGGCTTTTAAAATTGTTTCGGCGGTAAGTACTGAGGAATAGGGGGGTAGGATACCGTATTTTAGTACGGCTGTTTCAGTTGTGATGGCGTAGGTTATTGTGTCGTTTAATTTTGAGCCGTCTGTGTATATGAACATATGATTTTTTCGGTTGTCTTTAATATGTTTATAAAGTTTCTGATATGTTTCCGGTGTCAATAAGGTTGGTGAGGTCGTGGGGTAGTTTGTATTTGAAAGGCTTATGGCAAGTTCTCTACACATATTTATTGTGTGGTCAATTACTGGAATGTTTTTCTCTTTGTTTTTGGGGCTTTTGACAAATTTGTGAAGTGGGGTATTTATTGAGTTTATTAGGCTTTTTGAGAGCTTGGCTACTTGCAGGTCGCGTTTTAGTTCTATTGAAGGAATATTAGCTTCGTGGAGTAGGTTATGTATGGGGGTGGATCGAAAGGCTCCCAAGGCGGTTCTAATTGCAGCGTTGTAGGGGGTTTTTAATTTGTTTAATGTATTCAATGACTGCCCATAAAGAAATAATCCGTATTCTATTTTAACGATGACGGCTGCTTTTGCGATGTTGAGGAGTGTGAGCGTGTTGCACTTAAATTTGTGGCAGGCTAGGCATTTAATTATGTTTAGTTTAGAGTAGAGGGATGGCTAAAGTGATTTTATGTGAGTGCTCCAATTGTATTTATTGTTCATAGTTATGCCTAGTATCTTTAGGGAGTCTACGTTGGGGATTTGGATGGTGTTGCAGTTTATTTTGTACGTGCAGCTCTGTTTTCGGCAGATGTGTAGGTGTTGGCATTTTGATAAGGACAACGAAGCTCCTGAGTAGGAGCCCCAATTGTTTATTTCGTAGAGTAGGTTGTCTAGGTTGTAGTTATGGTTTTTGTTGCAGTTTATTATTAGGAAAAAGTCATCGGCGTATGCATTAAAGTTTATGTTTTTATGTAGAGAGATGATGCTTGATAGTTTCTTAAAGGCTATCAGGAATAGGATTACGGATATGGGTGATCCTTGGGGGATACCGTTGGATAGTGGGAGCATGTTTGAGGTTTGTGGTCCGACATGGACAATTATTTTTCTATTGAGCATGAAGTTTTTGATGTAGTTGATTATTTTAGGGCCGATTTTCCATTCTTGGAGTTGGTCGACTATGGTATGTACACCTACTCGGTCAAATGCTCTTGAGAAGTCAAGACTGACGAGTGAGGTGTGTTTGCGCGATTTCATTATGAGGCAGTCTACATAGAGTAGACTGTCTAAAGTCGATTTGCCTTTTTTGAAGCCAAATTGGTTCGGACTTAAGGTATTGTTGTGGGTGACAAGCCACCATAGTCTTTTAGCTATTATTTTATCTAGGGTTTTTGCGAGGCAGCAGTTTAGGGAAATGGGTCTGTAGGACGTGGGTTGTGTTTTGATGGTGCTCGGCTTAGGTATTGGTATGATTAGGCTGTTTTTGTAGGATTGGGGTATATAGTTGTTGAGGATTTGGTTGAATAGGTTGGTGATTCTGTTTTTTGTTGTTGGGGAGCTATTTTTTATCATTTGATAAGATATCCTGTTTAGGCCTTGGGTGGATCCTTTCAGAGTTTGTAGTGCGGAAGAGAGCTCAAGGTTTGTTATGTTCTTTTCTATTTCTTGTGCAGTTTGGGAGGATGTGTAGTTAAGATTGGTTGTTTTGTATTTGTTGTTTCGAAATTCTTGTGTGAAGTTGGAGTCTTTTGCTAGATCTGACCAGTGTTGGGCAAGAATGTTGGCTATTTCATGGTTGCTTGTGGTTATTTGTCTAGTATCAGGTTTGGTAATTGCGTGTATTTGTCTGATCGGGTTGAGTCCACAGAAGCGTCTTACATTGGCCCATATTTGTGATGAGGAGGTTGCAGGTTGAATTGTTGAGGTGAATGAGTTGGAGGCTTCTTGTTTGCTTTTTTTTATTTCGAATTTAAATTTGGCATTTGTGCGTCTATAATTAATGATGTTTTCTGTGGTGATCTTCTTGTTTAAGCCGGGTATCCACCACCGCGGAAAATACAAATTTCTGCCAAACTTCATATAAAAAAAACTGAGGCAGAAACTTTTCGTTTTCGATTTCGTTGCTTGAGTATCCAGCAACTTGAACGAAATCCACAAAGAAATATCGTTGATTGGCCTATCGACAGCGTTTGTGGAACGAGAGAACAGCTGATGCGCAGCTCAGGAATATATTGCCGGCAATTATTTCGCTAGTGTCGATTGAAATAATGGAAGAAAACATTGTGCGCAAAACCAAAAAGTGAGATGAAACTGTTTTTGTAACAATATATGCCGCCACCAACACAATCACTTCATCGTCAGAGTTCATTTAATTATTTTTTTTAAATTAGTTGAACTTTTAAAATTGGCGCTGTTACAAAACACAGCTGATTCGAGAGAGTGACCATGCACGTTTTAGGTAAATCGTCACACGTTTTACGTATATGGGCACAATGATGTATTTATGTTCCATACCCACGAAATAATTAGCAAATTCCTAACATAAAAATTTCGCGGTGCTGGAGACAGGCCTTTAGCGTTTTCCAGACTATTTGTTTGGCTTTTCTTAATAGGCTAAGGTTTTTGTTCCACAAGGGGACTTTGTTGGGTTTTCTGTATAGTGAGGTTTGGGGGATACCTAGGTTTGCACTTGTCAGAATTATTCTATTGATTTGGGCTGATTCTTTATTTAAATTTTCGGAGGTAGGGTTTTTTGTGTTTGCATGATGTGTGAGAGTTTCATATTGTTGCCAGTTGGCATCTTTTAGTTTAAAGTGTGGCCTGTTGATGCTGGTTTTTTGAGGTGTTGGGAAAAGGGAAATAATTATTGGGAAGTGGTCACTACCATGGAGGTTGTCGAGTATTTTCCATTTTGCGTATGGGGTTAGCGTAGGGGAGCAGAGTGAGAGGTCTATGTGCGTGAAAGTGTTGTGTGTTGAGAAATGGGTGGGGGATTTGTCGTTCAATAATATTAGTTGTGTGTTTTCAATAAATTTTTGGACTATTTTTCCTCGTGTGTTTGTTGTTGTTGAACCCCAAGATGGGTGCCAGCCATTGAAGTCACCAGTGACTATTGAGGGTGTTTGTTGGGTGTTGACTGAGTTTTGGAGGTCGTTTACTGTGATTTTCTTGTTTGGAGATACACTGCGCGTCATCAGGTTAGCGCCCCCTCTTACACTCACACTCAAAGTTAAATATTATCTGAACCATTTATGCTATAGCCCTAAAAATGTTATCCATTTGACTCCTAACAATTCTTCTTAAAACAAAACGAAAATGGCTTCTGTAAGACTTCAGATATTTTTTTAATAATCTATATACACTGGCGCACATATTTATTGGCACAGCAAACATTTTGAGTTTTGGGGGCTTTATTGTTCCCTTATCGTTAACATATTGGTATCAATGGAAAGGTCATTTAAATTCCGTTTGAATGATATACAAATTTTCTTAACCCATTAAGTACCCTTCGAAAATTTCGAGTTTATGTAAAAGTCAATTTTCGAAACTTTTTTCCTCGATATTTATTGGCACAGCAAACATTTTGAGTTTTGGGGGCTTTATTGTTCCCTTATCGTTAACATATTGGTATCAATGGAAAGGTCATTTAAATTCCGTTTGAATGATATACAAATTTCCTTAACCCATTAAGTACCCTTCGAAAATTTCGAGTTTATGTAAAAGTCAATTTTCGAAACTTTTTTCCTCGATTTTATACCAAAACTTTTTTGATGCAAAAAAAATCTTAAAACAATTTAAGGAGTGACTGCAAAAAAAATTTTTCAAAAATATTTTTGCTAGTATTTTTTATAATTTTTTGAAAATCCTAAAAATTACCATTTTAACCCCTTTTTCCTACTTTTTACACAAAAAGTGCCTTTTTAGCAATTTTCAAAAAATTATAAAAAATACTAGCAAAAATATTTTTGAAAAATTTTTTTTGCAGTCACTCCTTAAATTGTTTAAAGATTTTTTTTGCATCAAAAAATTTTTGGTAAAAAATCGAGGAAAAAAGTTTCGAAAATTGACTTTTACAAAAACTCGAAATTTTCGAAGGGCACTTAATGGGTTAAGGAAATTTGTATATCATTCAAACGGAATTTAAATGACCTTTCCATTGATACCAATATGTTAACGATAAAGGAACAATAAAGCCCCCAAATCTCAAAATGTTTGCTGTGCCAATAAATATGTGCGCCAGTGTATATAAAACTCTTTGTCCTGACTGACTGACTCACTGACTGACTGACTGAGAATCAACGTGTAGCCCAAACGGTAAAAGATAGAAAGCTGAAATTTGCACACAACATAGATGAGATAATTTCATCGAGCAATAAGACGGCGTTTTGCGAAATTCGACCTCTAAGTGGGTTAAATCGGGGTCAAAGGTCACGGAATTGATTAGTATGAAAAACTTTTTTGTTTCTTAAGATATCTCAACCAAACTCACAGATTATATGTTTGTTACTGTCTTTTACGTTCTGACTAAATTTGGGCAAAGTCGGGTGACTATATCATATAGCTGCCATAGGAACAATCGGATGAAAATACCCTTTAGTATAAAAACTTTTTTGTTTCTTAAGATATCTCAACCAAACTTACAGATTATATGTTTGGGGCTGTCTCTTACATTCTTACCAAATTTGGTTGAAATCGGGTGGCTATATCATATAGCTGCCATAGGAACAAACGGATGTTAATTGACCTTTAGTATAAAAACTTTTTTGTTTCTTAAGATATCTCAACCAAACTTACAGATTATATGTTTGGGACTGTCCTTTACATTCTTACGAAACTTGGTCATAGGAACAATCGGATGCAAAATAATCTTTAGTATGAAAAACTTTTTTGTTTCTTAAGATATCTCAACCAAACTCACAGATTATATGTTTGGGGCTGTCTCTAACATTCTGGCAAAAGTTGGTCAAAGTCGGGTTACTATATCATATAGCTGCCATAGGAACAATCGGATGCAAAATAACCTTTAGTATGAACAACTTTTTTGTTTCTTAAGATATCTCAACCAAACTCACAGATTGTATGTTTGGGACTGTTGTTTACATTCTGATCAAATTTGGTCAAAGTCGGATTACTATATCTTATAGCTGCCATAGGAACAATCGGATGCAAAATAATCTTTAGTATGAAAAACTTTTTTGTTTCTTAAGATATCTCAACCAAACTCACAGATTATATGTTTGGGGCTGTCTCTAACATTCTGGCCAAAGTTGGTCAAAGTCGGGTTACTATATCATATAGCTGCCATAGGAGCAATCGGATGCAAAATAACCTTTAGTATGAAAAACTTTTTTGTTTCCTAAGATATCACTGCGGACGGCAGTCCGCGCTAGTGACGAAAGCAGCACGAAGTGTGCGAAAGCGACTAGCATATATACACAGGAAGAATGGAAAATTTGCTATGACTGCCCGATCAGGTCGAGTTATATACCGATCGAAAGGTAACAATTTAACTTACAAATGTGCATACTAAGACTTTAGGAAATTTACCTAGTTCGTGAGAAAAACAGGTGTAAGTGGGAGGGGGAAAATTTAAATGATTGGAGCAAATGAGGCCGTTGGAGCCTTTTTGATTTTTTTTTTTAATTTTTTACTATTCTAATCAAAAATACGCGTCGAACGACACCTTGATAATTAATATCCGATCACTGGTTCAGAAGATAATTAATTTTGAAATTTTTGGTGCCCTTCTCAAAACGAGATGAAAAGTTAGTCTGTTTGTCTGTTTGTTAGTATCAAATCGTTGATTTAGCTCAAAAGTTTGAATCAGGACTTGTTTCCGATCAAAAATCCAGAAACGTTTGTTCTACGACTTTTTCGGATAATCGCTAGTTTAGCGGGAAATCGCTAAAAACCGCTAAAATTAAAAACAACCATAGTGTCCAAACCATAGAAGCTACAGATTTGGTCTATATGTCGATGGAAAGGTACTTTGAAGGGCTCTTAAGCATACCTTCAAACTTTTTTTCAAAAGTACACAGGTAAAAAGCTACAGGTGAAATAAGGTAATTTTTTCCACATTTTGGCGGTTTTCAAGAAAACGCCGCTAACGATTGATATGTTTGAGCTTGTAAAATTTCGCGTTTTTTGATATATCATACATAAAGTTTTGTTAATTGGTTTGGAAGATATAACCTATTAATGGAATATACACGTTTAACTTTGAATGGGAATAGGACAGCAGCAGCAAAGTGTCATAGCAGCCAGAGTTGAAGAGTGCTGATAGCTTTTGCGCTGGGCATGTGTGTTTGTAAAGGAAACCAGTGTTGCCAGACAGTTTGTTTGGAACTGTTCAAACAATAAACAAAGTTGACAAAGCTATACTGTCAAAAAATATTGCAATTTTAAAATTTATGATGTCTTATTCAAAAATTTCTGATATCCCATAAAAAAACCTCTTTACGAGGTAAAAGTCTAGTGACGAAAACATTTTCATGCCCCAAAATTTCTGATATCCAATTTTGTGACGAATAATATTAAGTTTTACACATAAATTATTTTAAACAAAATTTTTGCATTCGGCATTGCTCAAAACAGTGAGTTTTATTTGGTATGAAGAATTGAGACATTTTAGCGCAATGTGCCGAGTGCCAAAATTTTGTTTAAAATAATTTATGTGTAAAACTTAATAGTGGGATTCCGCTAAACGTTTTTGATTTGCTTTTGATTTGATTTTGATTTTTCAGTCAGCTGTTCACAGCAGCTCCATACAAAATTTTTTAGTGTGCCCAAAGCAAATCAGGGAAATGTGGTCTTACTAATTGATTTCGAAAAATCAGCTCTGAGACTGATTTTTTTTTATTATTTTGATTTGCTTTCAACTCAAAACTGTGTCAGCTGTGTGGCATATGGTGTTTGTTTACATTCTGCTGTCATATCAATATGGAGAACGTTAGTCTTATGCATTTAAAGTATTTATAATTAAATAAATACAAAATGTTTGTTTAAATCTGCAATTATTCAATAAAAACATAATCGAAAAGCAAACTTTCGTTTAAAACGCGTATAAATTTCCTTTTCTGGCTTTCTTTCGGCATTTTGTATACTTTTTAGACCCCGTACTTTAAAAAAGTAAAGGGGTCTATTAACTTTGTCACAAAAAAAATGTGCGTAACAGGCAGAAGGAGGCGTGGCAGACCCCATAAAGTATATATATTCTTGTTCAGCATCAACAGCCGAGTCGATATAGCCATGTCCGTCTGTCCGTCTGTCCGTCCGTCCGTCCGTCCGTCTGTAAGAGCGCCTAGATCTCAGAGACTATAAGAGCTAGAGACTCCAAACTTGGTATGTAGGCTCGTCTATATTAAGAGCAGATCGAGTTTGTTTTAGATTTTGGATCGGACCACTATATCATATAGCTGCCATAGGAACAATCAGTCGAAAATCAAGTCTTAGTATGAAAATCTTTTTTGTTGTTTGAGATATTTCAACCAAGCTGACAGAATATGCATAAAAGATGGTCTCATACATACAGACCAAATTTGGTTGGAATCGAACTACTATATCATATAGCTCCCATAGGAACAATCAGTTGAAAATTAAGTCTTAGTATGGAAAACTTTTTTGCTGTTTGAGATATTTCAACCAAACTGACAGAATATGCATTAAAGATGGTCCCATACATTCTGACCAAATTTAATTGAAATCGGATTACTATATCATATAGCTCCCATAGGAACAATCAGTTGAAAATCAAGTCTTAGTATGGAAAACTTTTTTTGCTGTTTGAGATATTTCAACCAAACTGACAGAATATGCATAAAAGATGGTCCCATACATTCTGACCAAATTTAATTGAAATCGGATTACTATATCATATAGCACCCATAGGAACAATCAGTTGAAAATCAAGTCTTAGTATGGAAAACTTTTTTGCTGTTTGAGATATTTCAACCAAACTGACAGAATATGCATAAAAGATGGTCCCATACATACTGACCAAATTTGATTGAAATCGGATTACTATATCATATAGCTGCCATAGGAACGATCAGTCCAAATTAAGTCTGAGTATGAAAATCTTTTTGTTGTTTGAGATATCTTTATAATAAGTACGGGGTCTTCGACAGTCGAGTACCGCTCGACTGTAGCACCGCCGACTAGTTAGTTGTCAATTAGCTGTTCGCCCACGCTGACAGCTGTTCACGAAATCAAAAAATAATCAGTGTGCAAAAAGGGTCGTTCCGTAAATGATTTCGATTTGGTTAAAAATAATCAAAAGCAAATCAAAAACGTTTACCGGAATCCCACTAATGTTATTCGTCACAAAATTGGATATCAGAAATTTTGGGGCATGAAAATGTTTTCGTCACTAGACTTTTACCTCGTAAAGAGGTTTTTTTATGGGATCTCAACCTAACTCACAAATTATATGTTTGGGACTGTCCTTTACAATCTTACCAAACTTGGTCAAAGTCGGATTACTATATCAAATAGTTGCCATAGGAACCATCGGAAGCAAAATAACCTTTAGAATCAAAAACTCTGAGATATTCTTAGAAAACTCATACATTAACTCTACTTGCTAAATTTTGAATTTTCCTCAAATTTATTTTTTTACCGCCAAAATTAGCTTTTTCCCGCCAAATCACTAATTCTGACTTTTAGGCAAAGTTCAATTGCAAGGAAGAAACATTAAAACCGCGGCCAGTGGAAGTTGAATATTTCCGTTTTTTTTTACAATAAATGCTATATTATATAAATTTGTTAAAGCGGACTACCAAGGACCTTCTTTTCAATTTTGCGAGCGAAGCGAGCAGGGGACGGACCCCCTTATATTGTATTAATTTGTTAAACCGGACAACTAAAGAAGTTCTATTACATTTTTGCGAGCGAAGCGAGCAGTTTAAGTTTGTTAAGCTGAACAACAAAAGACCTTCTTTTCAATTTTGCGAGCGAAGCGAGCGGGGGTTGGCGAGCGAAGCGAGCAGGGGTCGGAGCCCCCTAGTTAATTTATAAAATGGTACAAAATTAATGTAAAGAAAAATTGGTCATCAAGATAGCGCCACCTGCGATAATTTCCAATGTTGTTCAATGTAATTTAATGATATCGTGCACCAAGCGTGTTTGATGCCTTCGATTAACTCGGTTTTATTACTATATTGTTTTCCGGACTCGTACACTTTTCTGGCCAACCATCCCCAGACGTTCTCGATAATGTTGAGGTCGGGGGAGTATGGTGGCCAATCGAGGAGATCAACTTTTTGGTCCTGAAATGTGGTGGTTTTTTTTTTTAATTTTAATCGCTGTAGATGTGCTGCTTTCTTAATAACTCGTTGCACCGTTGATAAGCTTGCCTTAACACCTGTTTTTTCCTTGATATTTGTAGAAGAGTCGTGCGAATTTGAACCTTAGTATTGCTCTCCTGTCTGCTTGGGAAACCTCTTGATTGTTGCCGCCTTTGAAGTTTTTCCATAGTTTTCCTTATTTTTAAGAAAATTGGCAATAGTTTTCTGTGTCTTCCTGTTTTTTCAGCAATTTTATGAAAGCATAGCCCAGAATTATAGTATGCTTCAATTTTTGATTTTTCTTCCAAAGATAAAACAGTTCCTCTTCCCTTGTTGTGCGTTTATTTGTAGATAATTACTTGCTTGAAACTCACAAAAAATTTGGTAACTGTGATTGCCGAAACATTCGAGATAATTAACATTGAATTTGCAGGCGCTAACCTGATGACACAAAATAAATGCAAGATTTTTCGTAGAAAATAAAACAAAATAGAATATAAAAGAGCTTTTTTTTCTTGTGAAAGCGACCACATATAATTATTGCGAAAACAAAATAAAAACTACGAAGTTGAGTGCAATAGGAATGAAGAAAAATGCAAAAACAAATGAGTGGAAGGGGGGCGCTAACCTGATGACGCGCAGTGTATGTGGAAAATATCGAGCCCTATTTGCGACAATAACGTATGCGCCATTTTCGAAATTTTTTTCTTATGCCAATATGTTTATAAACACCACCGCATCTGCACCTAAAATATTACATTTTATTTTATATATTTACGGAGATATTGACCTGTGAATAATAACGTAAGCGACAAATGACACGAAGAAATCAACTTAACGAAACCTAAAACTCTCCCTGTAAAATTGCGTTTGGCGCATACGTTATTGTCGCAAATAGGGCTCGATATGTTTAAGTTTTGTTTTGATTAAATGTTGATTGCTATTGCTTCTAAGTCGTTGTGTGTTTTATAGTCTGTGTGTTGTATTGATTTGTGAACTAGCAACGCTACGCCTCCAAATCTGTTAGTGGCATGGTTAGTGAGCATTTTGTAGTTGACCGGTATGGGTATGTTATTGGTGTATGCACGGTTGCCACTTAAAAATATATGAATTGAGCCAAAAAGAAACAAAAAATGAGCCAAAATTCAAAAAAGGCGCCGAATGTTAATTAACATTTCTCTGTTTATAGCTTAACAGAGCTCTGTTGCTTAACATTTCAGTATTAAGAGTTAACATTTCAGTATTAAATAAAATGTTGGTATTGTTTGCAAATGCAGCCATTTTTTTTTGGTGCGCGCAAATTGTGCGCAATTTGAAATGGAAAAACGTGAAATTTTCAAAAATTTATTTAAAAAAATTGAGAAACAATTCCAAAAAAAACAACAAATTCCAAAGTAAGGTAAAATAATTAAATTTATTTAGAAATTTTTTTTGGCGGCAAAATTGAGAAAAAACCAAAAAAAAATTGAAAAATAACAGGAAATTTGAGAAACAACAAATATCAATAATTCGAGAAAAATTCAACAAATCTCTGACACAAATTTCAAAGCTCTAGCTCAAAAAACAAAAAAGTTGACTTTTTCGGCCATGTCAACAATATGACATTGGCTTATAACAAAGTCGTCCCTAAAAGCCGCTTCCACACAGTAGAAAAACAACATGCCGCAAATTGCTATCATTGTGAATACAACTGATTTCTTTGAGTACTGAACCTTAATGAACCATGGCTGAAATGGAAACTAAACATTTGCCACGGATCATTTACCAGGGTCATCAATGTGATTTAATCGCTAATTATAAACAAAACACAAACAGATTTGTTTTCCAGTTTATTAACTAACATAATAAACACAAAAACAAGTTAAAACTAAAGCGATTTCTTCCATGATGGTACATCCTCGTGACCGGCGCGATGTGGAATGTGTCGGTACAAATTACCAGCGTCCTCCATGTAATCCGGGTACTTCCTGGGCTCCTTGTGAATCTTTTCCAGCATTTTCAGTATCCACTTGCAGTCAGTGCCACCCACTTCTGTGACTTTATCCTGCACGTCGACTCTGCCGCACACTTCCTCGTCCAATGGTTGTCTGGACAGTGCGTCTGCCACCACGTTTAGCTTCCCCTTGCGATATGCCACCTCGAAGTCGTATTGTTGCAATTCTAATGCCCATCTCGCAATGCGACCGGAAGGACTCTCGATAGAATTCAACCATTTTAGTGCCATATGATCTGTTATGACAGCGAAATGATATCCTTCGAGATATGGCCTCAACTTCCGAATCGCCCAGACAATCGCCAAGCATTCCTTTTCCGTGGCCGAGTAATTCTTTTCCGCACCGTTGAGTGTCCTGCTGGCGTACGCAATTACTCGTTCGTCCTTGTCGGATCCTTGTGTGAGGATAGCTCCCAATCCGTAGTTGCTTGCGTCTGTTTGTAGAGTGAACTGCTTGCTGAAGTCCGGGCACGCCAGGACAGGCGCATTGGTCAACTTCTCTTTCACGTTCTCGAAGGCTTGCTGATGCTCCTCTGACCATGACCATTTAACTCATTTCTTTAGTAACTCGTTAAGTGGGTGTACTGTATTTGAGAAGACTGGAACAAATCGCCTATACCACGATGCCACTCCGAGTTACTGTCGTAGCTCCTTTGGATTAGTCGGTGGCTTCAATTTGGAAATCGCGTCCACTTTCTCCGGGTCAGTGCAGATGCCGTGTTCCGTCACCTTGTGACCCAGATATTTCAGCTCCTTTTTGAAGAAGTCGCACTTGTCGACGTTGATCCTCAAATTTGCCGCTCGTAGTCGTCGAAACACTTCCTTCAGGTTGGCCATGTGTTCCTCCAGCGTTTTCCCAATGACGATGATGTCGTCCAGATACGCGAAAGCATGTGGCAGCATTTCGGGTCCAATTACCCGATCCAGAGCTCGTTGAAATGTTGCTGGCGCCGCGTGGAGTCCGAAGGGCATCACCTTCCATTGGAAAAGTCCTCTGCCTGGCACGGTAAACGCCGTCAATGGTCTGCTTGCCTTCTCCATTGGAATCTGCCAATATCCATCTTTCAGGTCGAGGCTCGTTATATAGTGCGCCTCCCTTAGCTGGTCTAAGATGTGGTGCACCCTGGGAAGAGGGTATGCGTCCTTGACTGACCGGCTGTTTAATTGCCGGAAGTCAACGCATAGTCTCCATTTGCCCGTCTTCTTTTTGACCATGACAATCGGGGCACTGTGTGGGCTATTTGAGGGTTCAATACATCCCTTTGCCAGGAGTTCGTCCACCTGCTTGTTTATTTCTTCCTGCATCTTCGGATTCTTTGGAAAATAACGCTGCTTTATTGGCCGGTCGTCGTGCATCACAATTCGGTGCTCGGTGATAGGTGAAGTGCCTGTCATGGTCGCGAAAGCAGCTATTTCCTGTCGCAGGAATGTATCTATAGCCGAATCCGCATGCAAGGGCTCACAACTTATTCCGTCATTCATCGAATGTCCTGGTTCATCTGCCTCGGTTTGTTCCTGCGCTGTTGCGTGATCTCGTGTTTCTCGTGTTTCTGGGTTTTGTGGTACTTGTTGCAGTGTTCCTTGTTCCTGCGTTGTTTGCTCTTGTGTTGATTGATTATCCCGTGTTCCTTGTTCTTGATTTTCTTGTACTCCTGTTGTTTGATCCTGTGTGTTGACTACCGAGAGTCTGTCTTCTCGTCCTTTGTTGTGTCTACGTCGAGCCGGAATTCGGACTTGTATGCCGGCACATTCGAGAATTGCTCCCATGTGAGATAGGAAATCCCATCCCAGCACCAATTCGTCGATGACTCCCGGTAGTACAAGTAATGGCAGATCTACTTGTCTGTCTCCTAGCTGGATCTGCACCTCCACATGCTCCGACACTCCGCTGGACCGTCCATCAGCCAACCGTACCTGCCTTTGTGTTGCTCCCAGTTCAAATCCTTCCTCACACAACGTCACCGCTAGTTCCTCGCTCACGAAACTGCTTGTTGCTCCCGTGTCTATAGTAGTTCCCGACCCTGCTTCCACCCCTAGGACGCACTAAAGGTTTTCGGCCGCGACCGCGGAGCTATATTTTAAGCCCTGCGTATTCGCAGAACTGTTTAAAACTAAGGATCCTGGCGACCACCGGGATTGCTGATATTATCCTTGCTGCCGCAAGGATTGATGCTGGATCCTTGCTACCGCAGGACCTGGTGTGATGAATCCTTGTTACCACAAGGACTTGATGCTAGATCCTTGCTACCACAAAGACTGGTGTATATGATTCTTGGGACACCAAGGATAGTTGAGAGTATCCTTTATACTCAAAGGACTTGCTGGCAGGATTCTTGGGACACCAAGAATAGCTGGGAGAATCCTTTATACTTGAAGGACTTGCTGGCAGGATTCTTGGGACACCAAGAATAGCTGGGAGAATCCTTGATACTCAAAGGACTTGCTGGCAGGATTCTTGGGACACCAAGAATAGCTGGGAGGATCCTTGATACTCAAAGGACTTGCTGGCAGGATTCTTGGGACACCAAGAATAGCTGGGAGAATCCTTTATACTCAAAGGACTTGCTGGCAGGATTCTTGGGACACCAAGAATAGCTGGGAGAATCCTTTATACTCAAAGGACTTGCTGGCAGGATTCTTGGGACACCAAGAATAGCTGGGAGAATCCTTTATACTCAAAGGACTTGCTGGCAGGATTCTTGGGACACCAAGAATAGCTGGGAGAATCCTTTATACTCAAAGGACTTGCTGGCAGGATTCTTGGGACACCAAGAATAGCTGGGAGAATCCTTTATACTCAAAGGACTGCTGGAAGGACTCTCGGGACACCAAGAATTGTTGCTTGCTCCTGTGAACACTAGGAGGGCTCATTTGCATAAGCTCGCGAGTCAGCAGTTGCATGCGCTTTTATAGCTGCCAGCTGCGCAGCTGCTCTGCCGACGTCGCTGCTTCGCTCATTCAAACGACGTTTTATGCATTGGCCGCCGCTCTCTTGTTAGCAACGTTCGCTCAATCTGCGCTGCTCGCTCACGACGCTCGCTCAATATGCGCCGCTCGCTCGCTCAATTGCTGTTGAGTTAGCGGTGCCCGCGCTCGCAACAATGTTTTGCCAGAATACTCTGTTGCTATGCAGATTTTTGCCATTAACGGCGCGGCCCATGGGCGTCGTCGGTATGAAGTGTTGTGGGGAACAATTATGTTCCTCACAAAGGTTTCCGCATTGACGCAACTGTAGATCATGGCTGCATAGGGGGAACAGCCCTGGGGAAGTACTTTGTAAGTCTCCAGTTTGGTTGACTTCATGTGACGATGAACTGTAAGATATAGACAGAGTTTAAGTGAAGTTGAACGAGTTCAACTGCAAGTTAAGCATACGCACTGTTGTCCGTGCAAGTCTCAAAGGAGCGCACAATGTGGGGCACAATCTCGCGATCTCGACGATGCACATGCTCCTGCAGAAATGACCGAGCTTTGTCCATTTGCAATTTGCCATTGAGCAATGTGCCCGTCTCGCGATAAATGCAATCCGGATAGCACTGCCCAGAGGTTAATTCATAGTCAGGTCAGGATACTGCATATCAACTGCAATTACACGGGCTTACCAGATAGGCAAATGCCGGATATTTTTCATTGGCCGATTTCAATTGATTTACGTGCTTTTGGTACTTTTGTGGCACGTTTGCCCATTTCTATTTAATAAACAGGATCTAATATTTTGTGAACATTTAAAAACATTTACTTACCATTTTTAGTTGCCCTTTGTAGAAATAGTTGCTTTGTATAACAATAAAATATAGTTGAAATATAAAAATAGTTTCAGGATCTTTGTGGACTGTGGTGCAGCACTTCAAATGTGTGTGTAGAAATAATTTAAAACTGGCGGCTCCATTGCCGGGGCCTGATGCCTTTAAAACTATGAACTAAGGAAATAATATAAAATGAATATGAATTTTCTGGAATAGGTGGTACTTACTATATTGAAATTATTCCTCCCAATCCTCCTCCTTCTTCTTCTTTTCCCGATACTCCTTGTTTTCTGCTTGCTTTTGCTCCATTTGCTCTTCCTTCCGAATGGATTGTAGCTCCTCTTTTTTTAGTTTAATTTTGTATTCTAGTTCAGGATGTTTAGTCTGTAAAGAAACTTAAACTTAAACGCGGTCTTTCCCCCTCCCCCCTCCTTCTCTTACCTTCACATGCCGGTATAGATTCCCCGTCTGGTTGAGTGTTATTCTGTATACACGATGAGGAGAACATGCCAAGCATACATCAATAATTCTATTGTTTTTGTCCAACGACTTTTCAAAAATGGCGCACTGCAGAATTGGTGGAAAAGACATGGTTGGTTGGTTTTTTATTGAAAAAAAAACAAGTTTGAGCTTGACGTCAACTTCTCTCACGATCACATTTGTAAACAACCCTGTCTCTTCTCTCTCATTGTCAGAAAATTGCAAACAGACGAGAGAGAGATGGCGCTTGCCTCAGTAGGCCCAAATTTAATTGTTCAGTAAATAACGACACCTTGCGGCAGTTTTGTGCAGTCTAGTGTCACAAAACTCACGCCAAAAGCTAGTCGCACCAGTCACACCAGTGTGCTGTAAAGCGCGCTCTCTTGCTCCCGCTAAACGCAAAACGTTTTCTGTGTTTGCAGCGAGTTTGAGAGAGGAGAGAGAGCTCGCGATTATTATTCATCCCTTTGCGAGAGTGCCGGTCAAACAAACGAGTTTTGCTACCACAATAAGAGAAAATGATGCCGCCAATATTAGAGTGTGGGATATTTAAAGTAAAATATGGTCCGTTTGACAACAACAACAGGTTGTTAGTTGAATGCTGCGAATGCAGCAAGAGGCCGCAGTACAGAGTTACCCTTGCCCAACTTGGCAATTTGTACAGGCATGTAAAGGTAAGAAAGGGGGGGGGGGGACTTGCGTCCATTAACTTTAAGTTTCTTTCCAGACTCATCATCCTCACCTGGAGTTTAAGATTGAAATGACAAAAATCCGGCAAGAACAAATCCGGAAGGAACAACGAAAGGAAGCAAACAAACAGGCCAAAACTCTCAAATATCATGAGAAGAAAAAGAAGGAGAAGGCGGAGGAGGAGGAATAAGTTTTATTCATTCAAGTAAGTAACACATTTCATATTCATATTTC
The DNA here is from genome assembly GCA_037043495.1 of Drosophila recens. Classification (NCBI taxonomy): domain Eukaryota; kingdom Metazoa; phylum Arthropoda; class Insecta; order Diptera; family Drosophilidae; genus Drosophila; species Drosophila recens. Next base: position 12,682 of record JBAMBJ010001035.1, on the reverse strand, counting down.
ATTTTATTTTATATATTTTATATTATTTGCAGTTCAAATTTGCATCCTGAATTACATGCAATTACATTTTCAATTTCAACATGCAACTGCTGAAGAAGCAGAAGAAGCATGATGGAGAAAAAAGCACTGAAGCTAAAATCCGACGGACGGAGTTTGCTGTGCTGCTGTCAAAAGCTTAAAGCTTTTTTATTGACATTCTTATTTTTTGTATTTTTATTTTGGATTAAAAACCCATGAAATTATACAATTTTTGTTATTTATTTCTTTTGGCCAAAAAACTCGCCTGAGTTTTTGCAGCCCAAAATAACCGGCGAACAGAAAAAGTCCGCAAGTTGAAGTATGTAAAAACTGCTCCGGCGATTTTGGTTTTCTTGTTTTCTTCGGTTGTTCGTTGTGTGTGTGAGTAAGTGGTGCGGCTAGCTATTTGGTGTTTAATGAGAGAGTGACAAATGCTTGGCTCGCTCGCTCATCATTCATTCCATCGTTTTCCTCTTCTTTAGTAGAAAAAGTGAGCGTGACGTGCGCGGACCGAGCGGACGAGAAAAACAAGCAAGTTATGTGTAAATTTGCATTTGCACATACAAAACCTAATTCATAACTGATGAAAAAATCAGCCAAATCGAAAAAATAAGTGCCATTGCGCCAACAGGACAAAATAGAGTCAGTTTTGGCGCAAAATTGTGGCAACCGTGGGTGTATGGTATGTGAGTTTCTTGGAGGGAGATGATTTGTGGGGAGTGCTTTTTAATAAGGATGAGGAGTTGGTTGTAGTTGCTTAACGACATTATTTAGTATATGAATGTGTTTTGGTTTTTGTTTTGTGCATAAGTAAAGTAAAGAGTAATGTAAGTGTAAGTGTAAGCTTAGGTTTAGGTTTTGTTTTGAGTTTTGTTTTTCTTATAAAGATTCGCTGTCGCTGTTGTTCTTAGTGTGTTTGTTGTTGTTTAAGAGTTTGGTTTTTGGTTTTGTTTTGGAGGGTTTAAAGTTAGTGGAGAGAGGGCCTGATTTATCTCTTGAAAAAATTCTTAATTTTAGATCATCACTGTGTTGTGATGAGTATAATGTGGTTTCTGTGTTACCGTCAGTTTCCATGTGTTCGAGAGTGCTTTTTTGATGCTTATGATTTTGTAGTTGCGATGCAGGTGTTGTTTCGGCTGATCGTGATGTGGTTGAGGATGGTTTAGATGAACTTGGTCCATATGATTTAGATTAGAGATGGGCATGGGCCTCCTTTTTGAGGCACGGCACGGCCCAAGCACGACTGGTAAAAACTGAGGCCCAACACGGCCCAACACGGGATTTTTTTAAATAGGCACGGCACGGCACGGCACGGGCACGGCACGGCCAAACACGGGCGCTTGTAAATTCACTTTGTAAATTCTCTTTATTCATTTTTGTCATCGTGGCGTAACTTTTTTATTATAATCGTGCTATAGATGTTGTAAGTGTTCGCAAATTGTGCGGTACATCGATGAATTCTACAGCTCAAGCTGACAAACAAGCGATAAAACTACGCCAACTTATCGATAGCACACTATTTAAGCTCAAAATCTGTACCGTGCCTACCGTGCCTACCGTGCCTCCCGTGCCTACCGTGCCTACCGACATTGGCACGGTAAAACACGGCTATTTTTAATAAGGGGCCCAACACGGCCCAACACGGATTTTTTTTAAATAGGCACGGCACGGCACGGACACGGCACGGCCCATGCCCATCTCTAATTTAGATGGATGGTGTTAATGTGGTGCGGTGTTTTGTGTGTGTGTGTGTTGCGTTTGGGTGGGTGGGTGTTCGTTTGTTGTGTGGGGTGTTGAATTTGCATGGGTTTTGGCGTACGAGTTTCTCAATTATTGACTGTGACTGCTGTGGTACATGCTTAGTGCTGTTTTATGGTCTACTTTTTCTATGGTTTTAATTGCTGTCAGTTATTGTTGCTTGAGGAATGTTGGGCATTTGCGATCGAGTGGACTATGTTGGTGGTCAATTTCCGGGTTGTTTTTACAGTTTAGACATGTTATTGTGTTTTTGCAGAGTTCCCCTTCGTGTGTGTGTTTTACTTCAGAGCAGTTTTTGCATGTTTCAGAGCTTTTGCAGATTGGAGTGGGGTGTCCAAAGCGCAGGCATTTTTTGCATTGGAGAGCCCACTACCTCTCCATATGGTCGTACGCGTACGGTTTCGTATCCAATTTTTAGTTTTTCGGGTAGTTTGTGTGTTGCAAATGTTATTGTATTAAGTCCCGTTTCTATTAGTGTATTGGTGTTTTTGTCTTCACGATTTATGTTGTTTTGTTGCTTTTTTAATATTTTTCTTACTTCTGTTACTTTTTGTGTACTCAGTTCTTGCAGAATTTCACTTATGTTGCGAAGTTCGTTGCAATATATAACACCTTTGGTCAAGTTTAGTGTTTTGTGTTCTGTTGCAGTTAGATCCATGTTTGTCATTTTGGTTAGTTTTAGCAGTTTAAGGGCCTGCAGTTGGTTTTTTTTTAACAAAAGGGATCCGTCTCTTGTAGTTTTGCATGATTCGACTTCTCCTCCGCAAGCGTGGTCTATGGTTTTTTTAATGACGAATGGTGAAACATTATCGAATGAGTTATTGTCATTTCTTTTTAGGACAATGTATTTGGGTTCGCCTAGCTGTGTGTTGGTGTGTTTGCCTATATCAGGCGGTTCGTGCATGGTTGTTGTGGTTGGGCTCAAGCCCGGTGTAGCGGTTATTGATGTGTGATTGTTTTTGTTTTTTGTTTCTTTTGTGTTTGATGTTTGTTTGTCGCGGTTTTACTGTTATGTGTTTTGGTTTGCGAAGAGTGGGTTTTTGTTTTGCTGTAGCACGTCTTATCTCTGTGGAGGTTGAAGTGATACTGATATTAAGATATTAAAATTACTTTAATCAGCATCACTTTTCACGATGATCCTCTTCCCACATCGGATGTAATCAAGTCACGGGTTGAATATTATCCCATAAAAAAAACCTCTTTACGAGTGTTGAGCCAATGAGCTTTTTCATTAGCCGTAATTTGCTAAGATTTTGCGAATATTTAAAACACTCGAAATTTCGTTTTAAATATATATTTAGCCACGCAGGGCAATTTAATTAATATTAACAAAGTTTTAGTTTATGCAAAAGGCAGGCACGAAGTTGCCGCTTTTGATGAGTTTACACAAAATTATTCGTCACAAAATTGGATATCAGAAATTTTGGGGCATGAAAATGTTTTCGTCACTAGACTTTTACCTCGTAAAGAGGTTTTTTTTGTGGGATATCAGAAATTTTTGAATAAGACCTCAGAAATTTTGAAATTGCAATATTTTTTGACAGTATAGCTTTGTCAACTTTGATTATTGTTTGTACAAGCTAAAGCAAATTGTCTGGCAACACTGGTCCCCTTTACAAACACACATGCCCAGCGCAAAAGCTATCAGCACTCTTAAACTTTGGGTGCTATGACACTTTGATGCTGCTATTCTATTCCCATTCTAAATAAAATGTATGTATTCAGCTAACAGGTAATTTCCGCATTACGCTGCAAGCAGTGCAAAAAGCCCTTCGAAATACCTTTTCAACGATATATAGATAGCATCTGTAGCTTCTATCGTTTGGATGCTATGGTGGTTTCAATTTTAGCGGTTTTTAGCGATTTCCCGCTAAACTAGCAATTTTTCGCAAAAGTCGTAGAGCAAGCGTTTCTAGATTTTTGAACACGAACAAGTTCTCATTCAAACATTTAAGCTATCCAAACAAACAAACTGGCTGCTATGACACTTTGTTGCTGCTGCTCTATTCCAATTCAAAGTAAAACGTATATATTCAGTTAATAGGTTATATCTTCCAAACCTAACAGTAAAATTTTTTGTGTCATATATCAAAAAACGCGAAATTTTACAAACTAAAAAATATTGAAATTTAAAAAAAATCGTTAGCGGCGTTTTCTCAAAAACCGCCAAAATGTGGGGGAAAATACCTTATTTCACCTGTAGAAATTTACCTGTGTACTTTAGAAAAAAAGTTAAAAGGTATGCATAACAGCCCTTCAAAATACCTTTTCAACGATATATAGATCGCATCTGTAGCTTTTATCGTTTGACTGCTATAAGGGTTTTAATTTTAGCGGTTTTTAGCGATTTCCCGCTAAACTAGCTTTTTTTCGAAAAAGTCGTAGAACAAACGTTTCTTGTTTGTTCGTATGTATGTTTGTATGTAAATTGGCAGCTAGCTCGAATTAGCTAGTGCCAAGCGATCGACAAGAGAATAACGTTGGTTCAGCGACAATCTGACCGACGACAATAGTATGCGAATCTAGACTAAGCGTAAGTGCGCCGAAGCAAAAGGCTAAGGGCATAAGCGAGAGTGTGATTACAGCGATTACAACGACAGTGATAATAGATAACAAAAGAGTATTGCTATGTAATGTAAGAAATTTAAGAGAGCATGCTATGTTATCTACTTAAAGTAAATCAGCTGGGCGGTCGACTCTTCGCTGCATAACCAGACATTCTCCCCCCGTTGGAAGACGAGAGATTCCAACATCATCCTGCTTTGGTAGAACGCACAGCTTTCGCACAGCACGCTTAGTTGTTCCCGTGGGAGTCTTGAGAACGGCGACTCGTGCAACACCGTCATCTCCGCAGATCAGCTCGACCACTCGAGCTAGTGGCCACTTTAGCGGTGGAATGTTCTCGTTTTGACAAGAACGACATCGTTGACGCAAACACCAGGCTCGGGAGTGCGCCATTTTGAGCGCTGTTTTAAAAGAGTTAAATACTCCTCTCGCCAACGGCTCCAGAATATCTGCTGGTAGTATGAGACCCTCTGCCAGCGATCCAGGCGACTGAAGTTGAGTCCTGTGATGTCAGGCTCGGGAAACAAGGCCAGTGGAGCGGTGCCCAAAAAATGCGCTGGAGTCAAAACATCAAGATCGGCAGGATTTTCTGAAAGAGGAACTAAAGGTCTTGAATTAATGATCGCCGCAATGTGACACACTAAAGTGCGCAAGTCATCAAAAGGCAACAAGGACGGGCCAACCGCTCGGTAAAAATGATGCTTCGCTGTCTTGACGGCTGCTTCCCAGATGCCGCCAAAATGCGGCGACCTTGGAGGAATGAATCGCCACTCAATGCTGTCCGCCAAACAAAACTCCTGCACAGTCTCCTGATGTTTGCTGTTTAAAAACAAACGTCGCAGCTCCTCCAACTCGTTCTTAGCGCCGACAAAATTAGTTGCATTGTCCGACCAAATGCGAGACGGCTTGCCACGAGTCAATATAAACCGCTTTAATGCACTGAGAAATGCTGATGTGGATAAATCCTGGACTAGCTCGAGGTGAACAGCTTTCGTCGCAAAGCAAATGAAAATGCAAACATAGCATTTAACTGGCTGCCTGTTCCGGACGTCACTCTTGTAGAAAAATGGTCCACAAAAATCCAATCCTGTGACCATGAATGCGTGCGATCCAAAGACTCGATCCTTGGGAAGATCCGCCATGATGTGTTCAGCCAAGCGAGGCTTGGCGCGAAAGCAAATTATACATTTGTTCACAGCTGCAGAAACTGTCTTGCGTCCGCCAATAGGCCAGTATTGGAGCCGAATGTGAGCCAGTAGAAAACGAGGTCCAGAGTGCAAGGTGCGACGATGAAAGTGCATTATCATTGCCCGCGTCACTGGATGCTGTCTTGGCAGTATTACTGGATGCTGGGCCTCGAAGCTTAATGCCGAATTTCTCAGACGTCCGCCGACACGAATGAGTCCAAAATCATCGATGAACGGTGCAAGAGAAGCCAGTGAGCTAGAAGATGCTACTTGGAGTCCTTTTTTTAGCCTCTGGTAGTCGTCCAGTAAGTGTGACATCTGAATAACGCGGATGAGAAGCTGTGTGCCAGAATGCAAGCACTTGGTGGTGATTCCTGTTTCTCGGATTCCATGACAAAATTTGTAGACGTATGCAAAGACATGCCGTTGCTTCTCCCAAGAGTTGATGAATTTTGACTTGAGTGTCAAGTCCTCTCTCTCATGGATTCCAATCAGAACATGTTTCCTCAGCTCTGGCAACGTCTTCACAGCAAGACAGGATTCTGGCCACTCAAGCTTGGTCATTCCTAAAAATGTAGGTCCATGAGCCCAAAGCGATGATTCAATCAGTTCACTCGGTAGTGCTCCTCTCGACAAGATGTCAGCTGGGTTGACCGCAGTTGGTACATAACGCCATTCCATTTCACTGGTCAGATCTTGAATAAGAGAGATTCGATTAGAAGTGAATATTTGAAATCGAGAGGGCTCATCTCGTATCCATGAGAGAACTACTGATGAGTCAGACCAGCAATAAAAGGGACATCGAAAAAGATTCATTTCACGTAGCTCTCGCATAAGTCGGGCAAGCAGCACTGCTCCACATAACTCCAATTTTGGCACCGTGAGCGTCTTTAACGGGGCCACTCGAGACTTGGCACAGAGAAGCTGAGCTGTACGTCTTCCTTCCGCCATTGAAACAACATAAATACATCCTCCGAAGGCATCAATAGAAGCGTCACAGAATCCATGAATTTCCACTGCACTCTTCGGTAAGTGCGCGCGTCGTGGGAATCGCAATTGCTGAGTACGTCCAAGGTCGGCTGACAAGATGAGCCAGGATGAGTTGAGCGATGAGGGAAGACTCTCATCCCAATCCAGCTTTTCTCTCCAGAGCTGCTGCAAAAAGATTTTTGCTTTAGAAATGGCAGGACAAATGAGACCAAGAGGATCATAAAATCGCGCAATTGTTGAAAGAACAGTGCGCTTGCTGGGCTTGGACGGAGACTGTAATGGCGAGAAAGAAAAGAGCAAGTCATCCGAAACTGGATCCCAAGCCAGGCCGAGTGTCTTTGTAATATCGCTCCCATCATCAAATTTAGAAACGTCTCCTTTTCCGAATCGGGAATTTGTTGAGCACAGCTGGATCATTCGAGCACCATTTTTTTTAATTTGAACTGTCCACGATCCAAAAGACTCGTTACTTGGCGCATAATTTCCAAAGCCTCTTGCGTTGAGTCCCCGCCAGAAATCAGGTCATCAACGTAGAAATCGCGCATTAGAATTTTCGATCCGATCGGAAACGAAGATTTCTCATCAGATGCAAGTTGCTGCATGGCCCGAACAGAAAGAAATGATGCTGGTTTTGTGCCGTAGGTGACAGTATCTAACTTGTAGATTTGTACCTTTTGTTGCGGAGAATCACGCCATAAAATGCACTGCAAGAAGCTATCTGATTCGTTCATTCTAACGCAGCGATACATCTTACATATATCTCCAGTCAATGCTACAGGAAATGTCCTAAATTGAAGCAACGTGTGAAACAGTTTAGGCTGTATTGTGGGGCCTGCCATGAGTAATTCATTCAATGAGTATCCTGAGGACGAGCTGGCTGATCCATCAAAGACCACACGCAATTTCGTTGATGTGCTATCCTCCTTAAACACGCAGTGATGAGGCAAAAAATATCTGCATAGACTTGCCGAGTCTGCGCCAACAAGAGACATATGATTCAATTCTAAATATTCATGAATAAATGCTGAGTATTGTGATTTTAAGTGTGGACGACGCTCTAATTTATTTTCCAGATTTAGAAAACGACGATGTGCTTGCTGGTACGAATCTCCAAGCATTTCAAGACTTGCCTTCATTGGCAGACGAACCGAATATTCGCCTGTCGGTAAACGCGAATAGTTATCGACGAAATGCGCTTCACATTCAAGCTCCTCCTTGGTTAGCTTAGAAACGGAATCTTCAACGCTCTCTATCTCCCAAAACCGTCGCACAATTTCATCAATTCTAATCTCAGCTTCAAAATTTTTGCTCTCATTGGATTGGACTCCTAATGCCACTGCATTGTGGGGTGCTTTGACTCCCCCCGTGACAATCCATCCTAAGCGAGTCTTTTGCAGAAGTGGCAAACCTCCAGCCAACTTAATTTGGCCAACACAAAGCAGGTCAAAAAATAATCCAGCTCCAATCAACAAATCTATTTTGCCAGACCGGTAGAATTCTGGATCTGCTAAACGAATATTTCCGGGTATATTCCAGCCTTCTGAGCTAACGGTTAAATTGGGTTGATTTTCAGTTATGGCAGGAGTTACCAACGCAGTAATGTTTGTAGAGAATTCAGAAGTGCGAGACATAAGACTGACATTAACGGAGAATCCTTCAGAGCGGAATCGGCTATCTCCAAGGCCAGAAACCACAGCAGCCGATTTGTTTCGAGGAAGTTGTAATTGATGAGCGAGAAACGAAGTAATTATGTGCAACTGCGACCCAGAATCAAGCAGAGCACGGCATGGAATCCATTGACCAGAACGATCTCGTACATTGACAATTGCAGTGGCAAGAAAAACAAAGTCAGAGCACGAATTCTGAGCCAACAGAGAAGTAGAGTTCGAAGAAGAAGAGCTGCTTGACGGTTGTGCAGCTTGCGATGAAGTGACTTGCGACTGAGTAGTAGAATGCTGGCTTAGATGCAAAAGGCTATGATGCTTGCTGCCACATGATCGGCAGGCGCTCGAGTTGCAATTTCTCAGCTGATGTCCCTTCTTGAGACAGTTCAAACATAAGCCCAATCTCTTGGCTTCCTTAAACCGAAGCTGAGGCGATAAGTTGGCGAATTGAGGACAAGTGTAAATCTGATGATTTGTTGCGTTGCAACAGGTGCAACCATTGGGCAATGTGTTAGTGGCAATCAGCGAACTTCTACTGGGATTAGTTCTGTTGTTCTTTCCCACCTGAGAGCCGACTGCGTATGCTGCAGCGGAGCGTTCCACATTTTCCAATTTGAGACATCGGTTTTCCAGAAACATCGTAAATTGCCCGCACGATGGGATCTCGTCCACGGATGCTGATTCTTCCCACTTAGCTCGCGTCGCGCTATCCACTTTCTGCAGCAACTGATGAACAATTATGGCGTCTGCAATTTGCTCCTTGCTTCCTAAGGACTGCAGGGAACGAATATTTGCGTTGACTGTATCCGACATCTCACGTAGCTTTACCGCCGAAGGAGACTCTACTCTCTGAAGACCCAGAATTTTAACGATGTGTGCCTGAAAAATTGAACGTCTGTTATTAAATCGTTTTTTAAGTAATTCTTTAGCCACTGCATAATTATCACTGGTGATCTCCAAAGACCGAATGGCATCCAAAGCGGGTCCCTTCAAGCATGTCATCAAATGCTGAAGCTTTTCGATTTCAGTCAGATCTGGATCGTGGTCTATAATTGTCGAAAACAACGAAAAGAAATTAGCATACTCAGTGTAGCCGCCACTGAACTCTGGCAACTTGAGCTCTGGTACATTTGATTTCCTTTGATGAATTATTGTTGTCGAGCCTTCGATGTTTGGTTCCCGCCTCATGGTGCTTGTAGAGCTTGGTCCAATTTGTGTTTGGCGTTTTCTGATTTCCCGCAATACTACCGACTTTATATTTATTATCAACTCCTCGAAATCTTGACGAAGCTGGCTACCGATTTCATCGTAGTCCAGCTCCTCAAGACTGTCATGGGTGAGAGTAAAGGTGGATTCAGTTTTATTTAAGAAATCCATACGCACATCCAACTGCTCGTCAGTCATTTGGCGAAGATTGTCCACGCTCAGATCCCTTTGAGTCTTTAGAGCATTGTCAAACAATGACTTCACTTTAAGCTTTAAAAAAGCTACCTTATTTTCAAAGGTTACCACAGTGGTGTCCGTTGCCATGACCCTTGGTTACACAGATACAAATAATCACAGCTTAAAAAAGTTTTTATTTGCCGAAAAACTTGTACGAAATTATCTGTGAGCCACTGTATGTGTGTAATTGCACTCAGAAATAAATGTCACGAAATGAATGTCAAAAGCAATTGAACGGCACAAAATGAGTGAAGAGGAATAAAAAATCAACTGTTCAATATAGGGTCAATAACCGATGTCGTTTTGGCGCAATTGGTACAAGAAATTGGCACTGTACATATGTAACCGCTAGCGAATAGTGGGCGACGAATGCGACGACAACTGCAGGCATGTATATATGTCGTTACATACATATACACACACACATGCGTTTGTATGCAAGTACGGATAGCAATACAAAACGCAACAGCAACCACGAACCGACCGAAAATGTACAGCCAATTATGCACCTTTTAACCAAACTGTTTTTAGCAATTATTAAACTTTATTTACAGCGGAGCAAATAAATCAATAACCACAAGTAAAGTTAAGAACGAAAATCACGTCGGGGTCACCAAAATGTTGAGCCAATGAGCTTTTTCATTAGCCGTAATTTGCTAAGATTTTGCGAATATTTAAAACACTCGAAATTTCGTTTTAAATATATATTTAGCCACGCAGGGCAATTTAATTAATATTAACAAAGTTTTAGTTTATGCAAAAGGCAGGCACGAAGTTGCCGCTTTTGATGAGTTTACACAATTGTTTGTTCGTATGTATGTTTGTATGTAAATTGGCAGCTAGCTCGAATTAGCTAGTGCCAAGCGATCGACAAGAGAATAACGTTGGTCCAGCGACAATCTGACCGACGACAATAGTACACGATTTGAGACTAATCGTAAGTGCGCCGAAGCAAAAGGCTAAGGGCATAAGCGAGAGTGATTACAGCGATTACAGCGATTACAGCGATTACAACGAAAGTGATAATAGATAACAAAAGAGTATTGCTATGTAATGTTACAAAATTTAAGAGAGCATGCTATGTTATCTACTTAAAGTAAATCAGCTGGGCGGTCGACTCTTCGCTGCATAACCAGACAACGAGGTAAAAGTCTAGTGACGAAAACATTTTCATGCCCCAAAATTTCTGATATCCAAATTTGTGACGAATAATATTAAGTTTTACACATAAATTATTTAAAACAAAATTTTTGCATTCGGCACTGCGCTTTTTTTTTTAATTTTTATTTATTATAATAATTTAAATGTTTGACTTAATAAATAGAAGTACAATTCATTTTTAATCTTATGATAGTCTCTGATCGAGCTCTCGGGCATTAATTATTCTTATGTGGAATCTTTCTTTTCAAAAAGAAGGTTTAATTATGTACTAATAACTAAATCGCAAGAAAAAAGTTAACAAAAAATTTGCATCGGTAGTAATTGTAAGTTTAAGATAAAAATTACAAAAAGAGAAAAAAATAGAAAAGGGAAAAAAAGGGAAAAAAGGGTTGGGAAAGGAAAGAGGGACAGGGTTATTCAGTCTGAGACCGAACATAAATATTATCAAGCCACCAGAAATTCTTTCTTGTTGCTCTTTGAGCTTTTTGATCTCTGTTAGAGATCGAGGTATCAAATCTTTTATTTTCTACAGTCAAGTGCTGGTGCTGCGCCTATGCAGTTGTTGCTTTTGGTTTGAGCTCTGCTTTGCCAAAGCTTTTGCGTGTGTACACTATGAGCTTTCACCATTGCCATCTAATGTCGTGTGCATCAGACTTTCAATCAGCGCCACTTATCGGCAAAATGACAACAACAGAAACAGGCTTGAGTCTTTGCTTGGGATTGACTTGTGTTCTCTGCAGCTGGGACACAAACCAATTACTTTTGCTTTTTGGACTTTCTTTTGCTCGCAACAAAAAACAGATGTGATCTGTTTTTGTTTTTGTTTTTGCTATTTCATCTCGGACTTACTTGTTTGCATTTAATTGGCGTGCCGTCGCCAAACGGACTTTCGATTGTAGTTTTGGGCGTGTCGTCGCTCGAAACTTTTCGACTTTCAATTAAGCAAGGCTTGTCGTTCGCCATTTAAATATCAATAAGATAATTAAATTATTAACTACTTTTAATTAGGACGTGTCGTCGCCAACAAAATTAGTTTAAAGAATTTTAGATTTAAGATATCTACTTTCATTACAGCTGGGCTTACGTGACAAAGCTATTTTTCATACATTAAATAACGATTAGCTGCTAAGTTATAGATTATAATTCTCCATTAATATTTATTGCACGTGGCTCTGACATTTAGAGCGTGTCGTCGCTTAATTAATAGTTGAAATATTTTGTGCCATATAATTCTAGCGTAGAAGCGTGTCGTCGCTTAATTATAGTGTTAATTTATAAACTTAATAGTAGTATTAGTTTTTTTTTCTTTATTTTGGCAAGGCTTTGTATTAGCCGTCAGCCTACACAGAACATATACGTATTATACATTTTATACATATTACACATACATTAACACTTAATTTTTAACAATTACTAGACTTAATTAAATAAGTTCTCCTGACTGTACATTCACTTTTACAATATTATTATTATTATTATTAACAAGTTAGTACGGAATTAAAATTACGTCTAACTTAAATTTTTAAGCTATAGCAGCTGAGGCCTTAAGGTTATAGTGTTAATATTTTGTAAATGATTTGTTTTGTCTTAAAGTGTACTTAAATTAGTTGGTATATGTTTATGGCATTTAGGAACTCTATTGTTTTATCTATATTGTTAAAAGAGGTTATTTCAGCTAGAGTTGGTTTAAGATGTATCGATCTTTCTCTATTGTGCAGTGTTGCAGTTTTCACAAAGTGGTGGTGGAGATTTAAAAAAAAAAACAACGACGAAAACATTTTCATGCCCCAAAATTTCTGATATCCAATTTTGTGACGAATAATATTAAGTTTTACACATAAATTATTTTAAACAAAATTTTGGCACTCGGCACATTGCGCTAAAATGTCTCAATTC
>JBAMBJ010001034.1:0-12624 GCA_037043495.1 Drosophila recens | reverse complement strand
AAATCGCTAAAACCCGCTAAAATTAAAAACCCCCTTAGTGTCCAAACCATAGAAACTACAGATATGATCTGTATGTCGTTGGAAAGGTACTTTGAAAGGCTCTTAAGCATACCTTCAAACTTTTTTTCTAAAGTACACAGGTAAAAAGCTACAGGTGAAATAAGGTAATTTTTTTCCACATTTTGGCGGTTTTCGAGAAAACGCCGCCTACGATTTTTTTTAATTTGCAATATGTTTGAGCTTGTAAAATTTCGCGTTTTTTGATATATCATACATAAAGTTTTGTTGATTGGTTTGGAAGATATAACCTATTAACTGAATATATACGTTTAACTTTGAATTGGAAGAGGATCCGTTTGTCTGTTTGGATCAAATCTTTCTTATAGCTTATAAGTTTGAATGAGGACTTGTTCCCGCTCAAAAATCTAGAAACGTTTGTTCTACGACTTTTTCGAAAAATCGCTAGTTTAGCGGAAAATCGCTAAAAACCGCTAAATTGAAACCCCCATAGCATCCAAACGATAGAAGGTACAGATGCGATTTATATATCGTTGAAAAGGTATTTTGAAGGGCTCTTAGGCATGTACATATGCAGTATTACCTGTCAGCTGAATATATAAATTTTACTTAGAATGGGAATAGGACAGCAGCAGCAAAGTGTCATAGCAGTCAGAGTTGAAGAGTGCTGATAGCTTTTGCGCTGGGCATGTGTGTTTGTAAAGGGGACCAGTGTTGCCAGACAGTTTGTTTTAGCTACACAAGCAATAAACAAAGTTGACAAAGCTATACTGTCAAAAAATATTGCAATTTCAAAATTTCTGTTGTCTTATTCAAAAATTTCTGATATCCCATAAAAAAACCTCTTTTCGAGGTAAAAGTCTTGTGACGAAAACATTTTCATGTCCCAAAATTTCTGATATCCAATTTTGTGACGAATAATATTAATTTTTACATATAATTTATTTTAAACAAAATTTTTGCATTCGGCACTGCGCAAAACAGTAAGTTTTATTTGGTATGAAGAATTGAGATTATTAAAACACTCTAAATTTCGTTTTAAAATATATATTAAGCCACACAGGGCAATTAAGTTAATATTAACAAAGGTTTTGGTTTGTTCAAAAGGCAGGCACGAAGTTGCCGCTTTTGATGATTTTACAATGTTTGTTTGTATGTTTGTATGTAAATTGGCAGCTAGCTCGAATTAGCTAGTGCCAAGCGATCGACAAGAGAATAACGTTGGTCCAGCGACAATCTGACCGACGACAATAGTACACGAATCGAGACTAATCGTAAGTGCGCCGAAGCAAAAGGCTAAGGGCATAAGCGAGAGTGTGATTACAGCGATTACAACGAGAGTGATAAAAGATAACAAAAGAGTATTGCTATGCAATGTAACAAATTTAAGAGAGCATGCAATGTTATCTACTTATACTAAATCAGCTGGACGGTCGTCTCTTCGCTGCATAACCAGACATTCTCCCCCCGTTGGAAGACGAGGGATTCCAACATCATCCTGCTTGGGTAGAACGCACAGCTTTCGCACAGCACGCTTAGTTGTTCCCGTGGCAGTCTTGAGAATGGCGACTTGTGCAACACCGTCATCCCCGCAGATCAGCTCGACCACTCGAGCTAGTGGCCACTTTAGCGGTGGAATGTTCTCACTTTTGACGAGAACGACATCGTTGACGCAAACACCAGGCTCGGGAGTGCGCCATTTTGAGCGCTGATTAAAAAGAGTTAAATACTCCTCTCGCCAACGGCTCCAGAATATCTGCTGGTAGTATGAGACCCTCTGCCAGCGATCCAGGCGACTGAAGTTGAGTCCTGTGATGTCAGGCTCGGACAACAAGGCCAGTGGAGCGGTGCCCAAAAAATGAGCTGGAGTCAAGACATCAAGATCGGCAGGATTTTCTGAAAGAGGAACTAAAGGTCTTGAATTAATAATCGCCGCAATGTGAAGCACTAAAGTGCGCAAGTCATCGAATGGCAACAAGGATGGGCCAACAGCTCGGTAAAAATGATGCTTCGCTGTCTGGACGGCTGCTTCCCAGATGCCGCCAAAATGCGGCGACCTTGGAGGAATGAATCGCCACTCAATGCTGTCCGCCAAACAAAACTCCTGCACAGTCTCCTGATGTTTGCTGTTTAAAAACAAACGTCGCAGCTCCTCCAACTCGTTCTTAGCGCCGACAAAATTAGTTGCATTGTCCGACCAAATGCGAGACGGCTTGCCACGAGTCAATATAAACCGCTTCAATGCACTGAGAAATGCTGATTTGGATAAATCCTGGACGAGCTCGAGGTGAACAGCTTTTGTCGCAAAGCAAATGAAAATGCAAACATAGCATTTAACTGGCTGCCTGTTCCGGACGTCACTCTTGTAGAAAAATGGTCCACAAAAATCCAATCCTGTGACCATGAATGCGTGCGATCCAAAAACTCGATCCTTGGGAAGATCCGCCATGATGTGCTCAGCCAAGCGAGGCTTGGCTCGAAAGCAAATTATACATTTGTTCACAGCTGCAGCTGCAGGCCAGTATTGGAGCCGAATGTGAGCCAGTAGAGAGCGAGGTCCAGAGTGCAAGGTGCGACGATGAAAATGCATAATCATTGCTCGCGTCACTGGATGCTGCCTTGGCAGAATTACTGGATGCTGAGCCTCGAAGCTTAACGCTGAATTTCTCAGACGTCCGCCGACACGAATAAGTCCAAAATCGTCGATGAACGGTGCAAGAGATGCCAGTGAGCTTGAAGATTTTACTTGGAGTCCTTTTCTTTAGCCTCTGATAGTCGTCCAGTAAGTGTGACATCTGAATAACGCGGAGGAGAAGCTGTGTTCCAGACTGCAAGCACTTGGTAGTAAGTCCTGTTTCTCGGATTCTATGACAAAATTTGTAGATGTATGCAAAGACATGCCGTTGCTTCTCCCAAGAGTTGATGAATTTTGACTTGAGTGTCAAGTCCTCTCTCTCAAGGATTCCAATCAGAACGTGTTTCCCAGCTCTGGCAACGTCTTCACAGCAAGACAAGATTCTGGCCACTCGATTTTGGTCATTCCTAAAAATGTAGGTCCATGAGCCCAAAGTGACGATGCTATTAGTTCACTTGGCAGTGCTCCTCTCGACAAAATGTCAGCTGGGTTGACCGCAGTGGGTACATAACGCCATTCCATTTCACTGGTCAGATCTTGAATAAGAGAGATTCGATTAGAAGTGAATATTTGAAATCGAGAGGGCTCATCTCGTATCCATGAGAGAACTACTGATGAGTCAGACCAGCAATAAAAAGGACATCGAAATAGATTCATTTCCCGCAGCTCTCGCATAAGTCGGGCAAGCAGCACTGCTCCACATAACTCCAATTTAGGCACCGTGAGCGTCTTTAACGGGGCCACTCGAGACTTGGCACAGAGAAGCTGAGCTGTACGCCTTACTTCCGCCATTGAAACAACATAGATGCATCCTCCGAAGGCATCAATAGAAGCGTCACAGAATCCATGAATTTCCACTGCACTCTTCGGTAAGTGCGCGCGTCGTGGGAATCGCAATTGCTGAGTACGTCCAAGGTCGGCTGACAAGATGAGCCAGGATGAGTTGAGCGATGAGGGAAGACTCTCATCCCAATCCAGCTTTTCTCTCTAGAGCTGCTGCAAAAAGATTTTTGCTTTAGTAATGGCAGGGCAAATGAGACCAAGAGGATCATAAAATCGCGCAATTGTTGAAAGAACAGTGCGCTTGCTGGGCTTGGACGGAGACTGTAATGGCGAAAAAGCAAATAGCAAGTCATCCGAAACTGGATCCCAAGCCAGGCCGAGTGTCTTTGTAATGTCGCTCCCATCATCGAACTTAAGAAAAGTCTCCTTTTCAGAATCGGGAATTTGTTGCAGTACAGCTGGATCATTCGAACACCATTTTCTTAATTTATACTCTGCCCATTATCCAAATGACTCGTTACTTGGCGCATAATTTCCAAAGCCTCTCGCGTTGAGTCCCCGCCAGAAATCAGGTCATCAACGTAGAAATCGCGCATTAGAATTTTCGATCCGATCGGAAACGATGATTTCTCATCAGATGCAAGTTGCTGCATGGCCCGAACAGAAAGAAATGATGCTGGTTTTGTACCGTAGGTGACAGTATCTAGCTTGTAGATTTGTACCTTTTCTTGCGGAGAATCACGCCATAAAATGCACTGCAAGAAGCTATCAGATTCGTTCATTCTAACGCAGCGATACATCTTACATATGTCACCAGTCAATGCTACAGGAAATGTTCTAAATTGAAGCAACGTGTTAAACAACTTAGGCTGTATTGTGGGGCCTGCCATGAGTAATTCGTTCAATGAATATCCTGAGGACGAGCTGGCTGATCCATCGAAGACCACACGCAATTTTGTTGATGTGCTGTCCTCCTTAAACACGCAATGATGAGGCAAAAAATATTATTTTGTTAATATTAATTGTGGACGACGCTCTAATTTATTTTCAAGATTTAGAAAACGACGATGTGCTTGCTGGTATGAGTCTCCAAGCATTTCAAGACTTGCCTTCATTGGCAGACGAACCGAATATTCGCCTGTCGGTAAACGCGAATAGTTTTCGACGAAATGCACTTCACATTCAAGCTCCTCTTTGGTTGATTTAGAACCGGAATCATCAAAGCTCTCGAGCTCCCAAAATCGACGCACAATCTCATCCATCCTAATCTCAGCTTTAAAATTTTTGCTCTCATTGGACTGGACTCCTAATGTCACCGCATTGTGGGGTGTTTTTGCTCCCCCCGTGACAATCCATCCTAAACGAGTTTTCTGCAGCAGTGGCAAACCTCCGGCCAGCTTAATTTGGCCAACGCAAAGCAGGTCAATGAATAAGCCAGCTCCAATCAACATATCTATTTTGCTAGACTTGAAGAAACTAGGATCCGCTAGTTGAATGTTTCGGGGTATATTCCAGCCCTCTGAGCTCATGCTTAGATTTGGTTGATTGTCAGTTATGGCAGGAGCAACTAACGCAGTAATATTTGTAGAGAATTCAGAAGTGCGAGACATAAGGCTGACATTGACAGAGAATCCTTCAGAGCGGAATTTGCTTTCTCCAAGGCCGGAAACCACAGCAGTTGTTTTGCTTCTAGGAAGTTGCAATTGATGCGCGAGAAACGAGGTAATAATGTGCATTTGCGACCCAGAGTCGAGCAAAGCACGGCATGGAATCCATTGACCAGAACGATCTCGTACATTGACAATTGCAGTGGCAAGAAAATCAAAGTCAGAGCACGAATTCTGAGTAAACAGAGAGTAGAGTTCGAAGAAGAAGAGCTGCTTGACGGTTGTGCAGCTTGCGATGAAGTGACTTGCGACTGAGTAGTAGAATGCTGGCTTAGGTGTAAAAGGCTATGATGCTTGCTGCCACATGATCGGCAGGCGCTCGAGTTGCAATTTCTCAGCTGATGTCCCTTCTTGAGACAGTTCAAGAATAAGCCCAATCTCTTGGCTTCCTTAAACCGAAGCTGAGGCGATAAGTTGGCGAATTGAGGACAGCTGTAAATCTGATGATTTGTTGCGTTGCAACAGGTGCAACCATTGGGCAATGTGTTAGTGGCAATCAGCGAACTTCTACTGGGATTAGTTCTGTTATTCTTTCCCACCTGAGAGCCGACTGCGTATGCTGCAGCGGAACGTTCCACATTTTCCAATTTGAGACATCGGTTTTCCAGAAACATCGTAAATTGCCCGCACGATGGGATCTCGTCCACGGATGCTGATTCTGATTCCACTTTCTGCAGCAACTGATGAACAATTATGGCGTCTGAAATTTGCTCCTTGCTTCCTAAGGACTGCAGAGAACGAATATTTGCGTTGACTGTATCCGACATCTCACGTAGCTTTACCGCCGAAGGTGACTCTACTCTCTGAATACCCAGAATTTTAGCGATGTGTGCCTGAAAAATTGAACGTTTGTTATTAAACCGTTTTTTAAGTAAATCTTTAGCCACTGCATAATTATCACTGGTGATCTCCAAAGACCGAATGGCATCCAAAGCGGGTCCCTTCAAGCATGTAATCAAATGCTGAAGCTTTTCGATTTCAGTCAGATCTGGATCGTGGTCTATAATTGTCGACAACAACGAAAAGAAATAAGCATACTCAGTGTAGCTGCCACTGAACTCTGGCAGCTTGAGCTCTGGTACATTTGATTTCCTTTGATGAATTATTGTTGTCGCGCCTTCGATGTTTTGTTCCCGCCTCATGGTGCTTGTAGAGCTTGGTCCAATTTGTGTTTGGCGTTTTCTGATTTCCCGCAATACTACCGACTTTATATTTATTATCAACTCCTCGAAATCTTGACGAAGCTGGCTACCGATTTCATCGTAGTCCAGCTCCTCAAGACTGTCATGAGTGAGAGTAAAGGTGGATTCAGTTTTATTTACAAAATCCATACGCACATCCAACTGCTCGTCAGTCATTTGGCGAAGATTGTCCACGCTCAGATCCCTTTGAGTCTTTAGAGCATTGTCAAACAATGACTTCACTTTAAGCTTTAAAAAAGCTACCTTATTTTCAAAGGTTACCACAGTGTTGTCCGTTGCCATGACCCTTGGTTACACAGATACAAATAATCACAGCTCAAAAAAGTTTTAATTTTTCGGAAAATGGCACGAAATTATCTGTGAGCCACTGCAAGGTGGATTTATACCTGGTGATGTATTCGCTCTCTCTCGGGGCGGAATTGTCAAAATGAGTCTGACGTGAGAGAGACGACAGAGATAGATATATAGAAAAATTGTTTTGTTTTGTTGTCTATACTCTTCACTCATTTTCGTTTTGTGCGCTGTGCAATATATAAAATGAAAATAAAATGCAATGGCATGTTGGTCTTGTTGTTATTTTGAAAATTAAATTAAATTAAACATATTTGTATGTACAAGTTCCAATTCCATTGTTCCGCTTTGCATTTCAGCACATATGTAAGCACATATGTACATACATACGTACATTCTACCAACATTGAATAATATTTAATCCTAAGTATTATTCACACAAATCTGCAAAAAGAATAACATTGTGAACAAAAGATTTCACTCAACATAATTCATTTACTTACCTTTGTGTACGCATATGTATGTGCATCGGTACCAACCCACGTACATACAAACATACGTAGAAATCCACTCAACTACACGTACATACACTCTAATATTGTACGTGTTGACATTATCCATAACACGTCCAAAATATTTGCACTCAATTTCAACAAATTCAATTTAATTGAATTGAACACATTTAAATTTACACATTAACTGTACATAACACAAACATAAACTCAAAGCCGCAACAAGTGGAACACACATATGTACATACACCGCATTATGCACTTCTACAGACATACACTCCTCGTCACTTGAATAGGACACCCCCTAAGTGTAATTTCGATCGCCCAATGCTCCCAAACCAATGATGATAGGGACGTAATTTTTTTTTTTAATTTAAAGATAATTTTATTGCATTATTTTAACCAGCTGGAATTCTTCATGGTACAGCTTTAACTAATAACAAAAAATTTTTAACCAAAATCTGTCTAATTCCGTGGCTTAAATATTGCGTCACTTGAATAGGACACCTAAACAAAAAATCAATGTAGAAAGCTCAGATTAATTTTAAACAAAAACTTATCTTTAATACCGGGTAATTGCTTAAGTTTAAAGGCAAAAACAAAATGTTGTAATAATGTGTCGACCCAAATTGTCGTTCCAAATCTTCATTCCTCCGGCTAGGAAGGGATTGATACAAACTGGCCAGATAAATTAAATATATCGTTTTCCAAACTAATTTGATTGCTTTGAATAGTTCAGGTACACTCGAATATTGTTTTCCTGAGCTATAAATCTGAAGTTTTAGCCATCCCCAAACATTTTCGATAATATTTAAGTCCGGTGAGTAGGGCGGATCGCTTAGTAGGTCCATATATTGGCTCTATTTAAAGGATTTTACAACCCGAACTGAGTGTATCGGCGCATTTTCTTGTTGATAAGTCCTTGGTTATAAAAATTTATAAAAGCCTCTTTCAATATTTTATTTTATTTTATTTATTTATTTATTGTCAGGCTAAAAGCAGCCGACACAACAATTAATTTAAAAATATGACATTAAAATTAAAAAAATAATAAATATTATATTTAAGTCGTAAAATAAATTTAAATTTAAATTAAAATTAAATACTCTGGGGAATCTAAAATGAAAAAGAAAATTTTTGGCCCAACATTTGCTGCAAGGATTGGGGAAAACCCAGAAAAACCCAATCAGACCAAATTGATATTAATAAGTAGTTAGTTGGTAAGACTAGTTAAAAATGATAATATAGAGGCTTTAACAGTGGGCGGAGAACGCTCGAAACTAATCGTACGGTACAGACTATTATAATCAGCACACAGAATACGAAGAGGTTCGTGCAGTTCCCAGTTAGTGGAACAACGTTGAAGATATAAAGGATTAAAGTTTCGAGTTACTCTAGAAGGTACGTTGAAGGTTATTTCATCCAACAAATCAGCCGAGTCTATATGACCCTGCAGTAATTTGTGGATGAACATTACTCCAAGCATAATTCTACGGTTAGTAAGAGAGGGAAGATTGAGTAAGAGTAGTCTACTAGAATATGAAGGCAACTGAATTTCTGAGTTCCAACTCAAGCCACGTAAAGCAAAAATTAAAAATTGTTTTTGAACCGACTCTATCCTGACACGATGGGATTCATATTGAGGAGACCACACACATGATCCATACTCAAGAATTGGACGAACAAGAGATGTATAAAGAAGTTTAGTAGTAAAGGGATCATCAAATTCCTTGGACCATCGCTTAATAAACCCGAGAACACCCATTGCTTTATTGACAGCTATAGCAATATGCTTATCAAATTTCAGTCTATGATCTAGAACTATACCCAAGTCATAAACTGATCTTTCGGAATCATTCAAGCATTCCAATATAACGCCATTAAGTGAGTACTGTGAAATAATGCGGGAAGATCTATAGAAAGTCATAAATTTACATTTCGAACTATTGAGATTTAATAAATTATCTTGGCACCAAAGATGGAAAGCATTTAAGTCTGCTTGCAAGAGACTATAAGAAGAAGGATCGCTATACGATAAACAAAGCTTGACGTCATCCGCATACATGATAGCATGGGAGTGAGATAATAAAGATGGAAGATCATTAATAAATAACGTGAAGAGAAGTGGACCAAGATGACTACCTTGCGGTACTCCAGAAGTAACTTTAACTGACTTTGAAAATGAATTTTTAAAAATAACTCTTTGTGTTCTGTTACTTAAATAATTTGAAATCCAAAGAAGAAGATTGTTCGGAAAACCGAGAAGATCAAGCTTATAAATGAGTAGAGAATGGTTAACGGAATCAAAAGCTTTACTAAAATCAGTATAAATAACATCAGTTTGCATCTTTTTCTTAAACCCTTTAATCACTAAGGAAGTAAACTCTAGTAGGTTAGTGGTTGTAGATCTACATCTCATAAACCCGTGTTGAGTAGGTGAGATAATAGAGCTACATAAGTGTTGAAGATGTGAGGTTATAATTTTCTCAAACATCTTCGGAATAGCGGACAACTTGGAAATACCCCTATAGTTCTGAGCATCGGACTTAATACCCTTTTTATGAAGAGGGATAATATAAGAATCTTTCCAAAGCTCTGGGAAAGAGGAGGAATCAACGGACAAAGTAAACAACTTATGTAATGGTCTGCATAACGATTCTGCACAGTACTTAAGTACAGACGCAGGCACACCATCGGGACCTGGTGCGTGCACTGGCTTAATCGATTTAAGATCGCAAAGAAGCGAGCTTTCTGTGATTAGAGGGCTGTAAATACAGTTAGAACAGCTTAACCTATACGGGTAAGGCTGGCCAACACGGAAACTACTCGTAGAATAAGTAGTTTGAAAAAAGTCAGCAAACAAATCTGCTATGGATTGATCAGTATTAGCTTGAATATCGTTGAAGACAACAGAAGATGGTAATGATGAGGCTTTACGTTTAGAGTTTACGAATTTGTAGAATTGCTTCGGATCTTTAGAGAATTCAAGCTTACAACGTCGCAAGTAATTATTATAACATTGTGAGTTAAGAACTAGAAAACTAGAGCAGGTAATTAAATATCGTGAGAAATCATAAGGATTTCCAGGTTTTTTATATTTTTTAAATTGCTTGGATTTCACATTTTTTATATGTGATAATTCTCTAGAGAACCAAGGAGGTCTATTGCAACTAATTGGTGATACAAGTGGAACACAGATGTCAAAAAAAGAGTTAAGATTGAGACCAATCAGAACATGAAATCAGACTGTTTAACTTATTAATATCAGTTTTACTAAAACTGCGTACTCGCTCAAGTGGCTGAGATGATAGAACAACAGGCCACAAAGGTAAATTAATACGTGCGTTTAGAGTTGGGTGGTAAGGGTCTTCCGGAATTACCAATGGATCAATCCTGGATACGATGCTATTGTCAGAGTCCAATACGAATAACAGGTCAAGTGTCCTGTTGATAGAATTGCACACAGGATTGATTTGCACCAAAGAAAGCTCAGAAAGACCGTCAATAAATTCATGAGAGCTATTAGGAAAAAGTGAATGCGAGTCATTTGAGGAAAACCATCGAACATCTGAAAGATTAAAATCACCTAAGACAAAAAGTATGTCAGTGTCAGAAAGTAAAGATGATATAAATTTAATAGCAGTCAGGTGACTATGATATAAAGTAATATCTGAAAGGGGTGGAATATAAGAACATGTTAAATAAATTGAAAATTTAAGAAAAGAAACTTTCACACAAACAAACTCAATATCAGAATTTAATGTGGTTGAAATCGGTTCTGAGGACAGATTAGAATCCACGGCCAATAGTACTCCACCACCTTTACGAGCTATACGATCACATCTATATATAGAGTATTTGGAAGAAAGAATAGAAAAGTCTGATGTGGCAGGCTTGAGCCAGGTCTCAGTAAAATAAATGACATCGAAATCAAAGGAATGACTATTGAGATATAGATTAGATAGTTTACTATTAAGGCCTCGTACATTTTGATAGGCTAAAGTTATGGAGGAAATTAGTTTTTTGATTCGACATTTGAGGATGAAGAAGATAGAGAGGAACCAACACCTGAGATCGGACCCCGATCTCTATTTCGAGTAGAATTTCCCTTGTATTTAGCAACAAAGATATGTTCAGGCCAGAAGTGTTGATGACAAATTTTATCAAAAACCTTCTCCGAACATGAAATCTTAAATGAGGAGATTTCCCTAGGGTAATTAAAATTAAATTTATCCACCGAAATATCAGGATCCTGTATAATGTTTTGGATGTAAGCCTTAACATCATACAAGGACTGATCTTTGGCAAGCCTAGAAACAAAGACATGCTTCGTAGGCTTCGGAGGAGGAACGCCCTGGAGGGGCTTAGACACGCGAGGAGGTACGACAGTCAAAGTATTGGCTGCCTTAACAACTGGCGTGGTATTCGATTTTACTCTATTGGGAGCAGACATAACAGGTGAGGCGGAAACTGCACAATCGAGTGGGTTGTGGTCAGTCCTAGCTTGCTGAGAAGTAGATGGCTGAGAGTTAACAATAGTAGATGGCTGCAGACCCAGGTCTGATGGCGGGACTGAAATTGATATCTGCGCCTGGCGCGGAGCAGAACTACTTTTTTTTCGCTTAGGAGGCTCATTTAATAAGGATGAGTTATTAAACAAATTCTCCATATCCGAAAATATTACATTTGCCTTATGAAAAATCTTCGACAAATCTTTGAAACTATCTCTAGTTCGCTCCATAAATTTACGAACTTGCACCTCAATGTCCCGGCAAGTATCACAGCGCCATCTCAAACCATTGTTCTTCTCAAGACAATCTTTGACTTTGACCGTAATACCAGCACACTTCAAGTGAAAAGTCCGGTCACAAAAGAAGCAAGAAATAAATTCTTGCTTGGGATCAGGTCCATGACACTTGTTAAAAAAACACACTAAATCGGACGACATAATAAAAAAGGGTATTTTATAGTCGACTATGAAATTCTTTAGGGGATGATAAACGAAAGGAAAAAAAGTGCGCAACAATAACAACGCTTGCTCACAAACGGCCGCTTAAAGTGCAGAAAGCAAGCACAAAACAAGATATGAAAATATGCGAGAGCGTGTAGATAACGGAAAGCTAATGCTTACAGCACAAACAAAAACGATGCTGGTAAGCGCTACAGGAGATTATAGATGAGAGCACAGAGAGCGACACTGAGAGCGAGAGAGCAAGTTAACAGATGTTAATTGCCCAAGCACAAACAATGTACAGCTGATCTAATAGAACAGAAAAAGAGAGAGGAAAGCAATAAAAACAAAAACAAAAATACTTTGCACAATTTGAAACACAAATAAACTTTGTGTTATTATTGACTCAATCACTGTTTTTACACAATAAAAGCACCAACAGAAACACCAAAAGCGTAGATATCCACTAGACAAATTTAAAATAATAGTTACGTGTTAGAAATGCACTAAAACAAGAACTTTCACGGAGCACACAAAAACACGTATAAACAGAGAGAGAGTTAGA
>JBAMBJ010001033.1:0-28014 GCA_037043495.1 Drosophila recens | reverse complement strand
TCGATAATATCGATGATATAAATATCTGGGCGCGAGCTGAAAAAAGCCGTTTATCCACAATTTCAATAAGGTAGCTTAGATAGAATACATGTATTGAATAGTTTGCTATGTTTACCAAGTATTTTTTATTTAACGATTCCCTTTCATCCATATTTAGGGTAATTATATTGTTTTAAACTTAATGGGCTTATCTACCATAAATCGGGAGTTAACGATTTAAGAAAAACTCGCTCCCTTATGTGCGAGTCAGTCATCCTGCTCTTAGTGTCGCTTACAACTACTTTAATTGCTGACGCCAATCGCTCAGAAGGAACTGAGCCGGGAGCAATTAAATATCGAAGTGCCAGCTTCGCTAGGTTTGGCATCGTTTCCGACTGGCTATGCCAATACAGGATGGGATCCCTTCCTCTATCTATTGGTGGCATAGTTAAATAAACCTTTAGCTCGTCGTTTTCACACAGCTCCGGCGATTTGTGGGCCTCCAGCGCAGCATCATGCTCTCCCCATAGCAAACCGGTGGATCTTTTAGATGGTGTCAAAGTATTGGATTGACCGCGGGGCTTGAAAAGTGTAAGTTTTTATGGTTTTAATATTTTGTATGTATTAAAAGTTTAATTAATTTTACAAACCTGTCTTTCATAGCCAATTAGCTCGAGTTTGATATCACGCAAAGCTTCAGCCACCACCATGGTCGACATAAAATGAATTTTTTTAAACCTGGGGTCTAATAAGGTGGACTTGGCGAGGAATTTGTTGTTTTCCAATGAATTGAGTCGATTTTGGGTACTCGAAACGATTATGATTCTGGATCCCTGTCCATCCTTTGTGTTGACTTCGATGCTATCCAGTTTTTTTTTTATTAACGTGCATAGGGGAATGATTAGGCTTACAGTCACATACAACTCGCCACTTATGTTTTCTGTAGCCTCTTTGAAAGGCACCAGGAGATTGATCAGATCCCGCGTTATGGCCAGCTCACTCGCTGTTATCATTTCAGGGCAGCTGTTCATCTTGGAGCTCTCGGATCGTTTTAACAGCACAGATGAGACCACGCTTGCAAGTTTGCAAAATGAATCCATCATGTCTGTTGAGCCAATGAGCTTTTTCATTACCCGTAATTTGCTAAGATTTTGCAATTATTAAAACACTCAAAATTTCGTTTTAAAATATATATTAAGCCACACAGGGCAATTAAGTTAATATTAACAAAGGTTTTGGTTTATTCAAAAGGCAGGCACGAAGTTGCCGCTTTTGATGATTTTACAATGTTTGTTTGTATGTTTGTATGTAAATTGGCAGCTAGCGCGAATTAGCTAGTGCCAAGCGATCGACAAGAGAATAACGTTGGTCCAGCGACAATCTGACCGACGACAATAGTACACGAATCGAGACTAATCGTAAATGCGCCGAAGCAAAAGGCTAAGGGCATAAGCGAGAGTGATTACAGCGATTACAGCGATTACAACGAGAATGATAAAAGATAACAAAAGAGTATTGCTATGCAATGTTACAAATTTAAGAGAGCATGCAATGTTATCTACTTATACTAAATCAGCTGGACGGTCGACTCTTCGCTGCATAACCAGACATTCTCCCCCCGTTGGAAGACGAGGGATTCCAACATCATCCTGCTTGGGTAGAACGCACAGCTTTCGCACAGCACGCTTGGTTGTTCCCGTGGCAGTCTTGAGAACGGTGACTCGTGCAACACCGACATCTCCGCAGATCAGCTCGACCACTCAAGCTAGTGGCCACTTTAGCGGTGGAATGTTCTCGTTTTTGACAAGAACGACATCGTTGACGCAAACACCAGGCTCGGAAGTGCGCCATTTTGAACGCTGATTTAAAAGAGTTAAATACTCCTCTCGCCAACGGCTCCAGAATATCTGCTGGTAGTATGAAACTCTCTGCCAGCGATCCAAGCGACTGAAGTTGAGTCCTGTGATGTCAGGCTCGGAAAACAAGGCCAGTGGAGCGGTGCCCAAAAAATGAGCTGGAGTCAAGACATCAAGATCGGCAGGATTTTCTGAAAGAGGAACTAAAGGTCTTGAATTAATGATGCGCTGTCGCGGATGTTCTCGGAAGAAGTGGCAGTACTCGAGCAAATTAAGCCCGAAGTAGACTTAAATTCCGAATGCTTTGACGCGGATGAGTATCGCCAACTCAGAAACAGGATACAACAGGATGATGCAAAGTACCCTGATCTTAAGATCGTAGATCATTTTGTTTACATTCGAACTGAGCATGACGATGGCTCAGAATGTAACAATCAGAACAGTTGGAAGTTGTGGATTCCAAAAGACTTGACAGGTGACGTGATAAAGAGAGCGCATGACGCTGTAATTTCAGCTCATTGTGGCATGGCTAAGACTTTAGAAACCATTCGTCGGCATTTTTATTGGCCAGGCATGGTTGTTCAAGTGCGCGACTACGTGCGTAGCTGCGAGGTATGCAAATCGACAAAAGCACCCAACATCACGCTAAAGCCACCAATGGGCAAACAAGCTGTCTCCGAGCGCCCATTTCAGCGTCTTTATGTGGACATCCTTGGACCATATCCGAGGAGTAAAAAGGGCCACATTGGTCTTCTCATCGTTCTCGATCATCTTTTAAAATTTCACTGGCTCTGTCCTCTGAAAAAATTCACGGCAGACGTGATAAAAGATTATTTGCAAAATCATATATTTTTTGTATACGGAGTTCTTCAAACTCTTGTTAGCGACAATGGCTCTCAATTTAAGGCAGGAGAATTCAATGCGTGGCTGACATCACTCGGCATAAAGCACATTTATACCGCCTTGTACTCCCCTCAATCAAACGCATCAGAAAGGGTCAATCGCTCAATAATTGCAGCAATTCGTGCATATTTTAAAGACGACCATAGCGAATGGGACCAGCACATTCATGCGATAAGCTGTGCGCTCCGAAACTCGTTTCATCAAAGTGTTGATTGTTCCCCTTATCATGCCTTGTATGGATTCGATATGGCAACTCATGGGTCAAGCTATCAACTTCTGAGAAATTTAGGTATGTTAGACGAACCGCAAAATGTGCTTGTCAGAGATGATCAACTCAAGTTAATTCGACAGGAACTGAAAAAGCAGGTTGCCAAAGCTTATGATCAGCAAGCACGGCAATACAATTTACGAACGCGTGAGATTTCTTTCAAAGAGGGACAAGAAATTTTTAGGCGAAACTTTTCACAAAGCAATTTTGCCAAGAATATAAACGCCAAACTCAATCCGTTATGGCTTAAAGCCCGAGTGCGTGAGAAAGTGGGTGGTAGCTACTACATTTTAGAAGACCTCCAAGGTAGGCTTCAAGGAACTTACCACGCCAAAGACATTCGGCAGTAATTGATTTTTTTCAGTCTTTTCTCCGAGCCAATGACTCAAGAAACGTCTGTGGTTGTAATGTACAATTACTGCTGCTTTTTATTTTAAACAAAAATTGTGAATTTTATTCATACATTTTATCAAACTTAGCACAAAATTCAAGGAGTTCGATCCCGACAGCGGTGCGAAGAAGACGTGTCACGGAAATAAAGCGCTTATCAATCGGTCTTTCCGAAGTTCCTCTCATAATTTCAACTTTTGTGTGTTTAATATAATCACTACCGGGAAAGCCGTCGTTAATTATGAGTGGGCATAACGCTCACGACGATATAGACGTCAATATAAGCAAACTGGACCTAGAAACAACTTTAAATAGCGCCAGAAAAAGAAAAAGCATTGACTCTCCCACAAAGTGTGAGAAAAAAGCTCCACGCAAAAACAATAATTACTACGAGATTCTTGATAATGACATAGATCAATGTGATAAAGAAGTGCTTGAAAGCTTTACACAGCATGTGCAATCGCAAGCAACAACTAACAAACAAACAAGTGTGCAAAGCAAGGCCTCCGATAACACAACAACAAAAACATCAACGAAAGCTACAACAAGCAAAGATGCTGCGTTATCAGCAACTTCTTCAGCATCAACAACGGCTCAATCGTCACCAACAGCAGATCCAGATCTCAACGCAGAAAATGTGCAAAAGACAAACAAAAACAAACATATACCACCAATAAATGTGTTTAACATAGAAGCAAAACAAATAATAAAACTAATAAAGACGGGATTAAAAATAACACAGTTCAATATCAGAGAACTAAACCAAAACAAAATTGCCGTGTTTTTGAACAGTCTTGATGACTACAAAAAAGTACGCGGTCACTTGGAAAAAGCCAAGGCTAACTTCTTCTCCTATACACCTAGGAGCCTTAAAACAAAATCATATTTGATGAAAGGCCTAAGTGGCGACACAGATGTTCAGGAAATTTTGACCGAGCTCAAAGAACTCGAAACTGAAAATTTGAAATTTCTACAAGTAAGACCCTTCAACACAAAATCCTCTCTGCAACGCAACATATCTTTGCCTATGTTTATGGTCCAAATAAGCACGGAAAGCAGCGTTAATGATTTAAAAGCAATTAAAGCAATCCAGCATCATTGCATCAGATGGGAGCCCTTACGACGTCCAGAGATTCCACAATGTCGAAACTGCCAAGGCTTTTTTCACAGCGCAGCAAACTGTCACCTCGAACCAAGATGTGTCAAATGCGGTGAGCATCACCGCAGCGACTCCTGCCCTATCCCGAAGGATTCAGAACGTAACAAGGAAAAACTATTTTGTGTACTCTGCAAGAAGTCTGGCCACCCGGCCTCATATAAGGGGTGTGAACGTATAAAGAGCTTCAGCAAAAAATTAGATCTAAAAAACGAAATGTACCAAAAACCCAAACTTACTCTCCAAACTTAATTAACCCTAATATAAGATATGCCGATGTATGTAAAGATCCTGTTATAGGTAACCCAAATGTAGAAACCCAAAATGAACCCACTCTCATCAATATTCAAAAGTCTATTTTAGCTTTAAGTAAACAAATCGAGAATCTCCAAAAGCAACTCGAATTTCAAACTGCCCGTGTGGATACAATTTTCAACATTGTAGACTCAATATGAATTCTAGGCGAGCACCCCCCAATATTTTAAAAGGCACATTAAAAATCATTTCAATTAACGTAAACTCGCTTATCAGCACATCCAAAAGAATCGAGCTTAATCAGTTTATCCTGGACAACAAGCCCGACATTCTAATGTTAAACGAAACCAAGCTTAATCGCAAGCACAAACTTGATATAAATGGCTACGTAATATTTAGAAAAGACAGAATTACCGATTCCAGAGGGGGAGGCGTGGCAATACACATTAAAGAAAATATAAAGTTCCAAAAATTGTATAACCGCATATTAAGCTCCTTTTCTCACATTGAAGCGTGTGCGGTAAAACTGTTCCTACGATCCAATAAATTCATATTTCTGGTAGCAGTATATTGCCCATCGGGAAACGATAATGGTTCATTTCAAACCGAACTTAAAGTTTTATTCGAAACACTAAAACTCGACAATAATAATCATCATTATATTATAGCTGGGGATATGAACTGTAAGCACACAAGCTGGGGTAATAGCTATAACAACCCAAAAGGTAATGCACTTAAGAACTTTTTAATCAACAATGAAATCAGGTACCGCTGTAACTTATACGCTTCGGAATCATCGTCATTCGAAAGCTCAAACTCCTTTCTAGACATATGTCTAGCTGATCACAACTTAGACATATACGGAGCTAATAACTCTGTCAACCGTCTAAAATGCTTGGATTTTGACAGTGACCATCGTGCAATTGTAATAGATGTGTCTTGCCAAGATAGAGATGATTATTTCTTAATCCCAGAAACCCCACAACATCTAAAACGAGATTACAAAAAAACTAATTGGGTTTTATTTAAGAATAAATGCTCTTCATTGTTTCAAAAAGAAATGCCAACTCCCAATAATCGTAATTTAACCAATACAGAAATAGACTACCATTTACTTAAATTAGAAAAAATCCTTTTAACCGCCATCAGTGAAAGCGTGCCCGAACACAAATACACACGTCCAATAGATGCTCTCACAAAGAATAGCGTTATCAAAAAACTTCAGAAAGAAAAGAGCAAAGTATTAACACTTATAAAAAAACACAATAGACTTGAACAGATTGTTCCTTTATCTACTCTACAATTAGCCAAAACAAAATTAAAACTAATTAAGAAACTTATACAAGAAAATATAAAACAGCATTATAACAAGTTAGTGGAATCCAAACTACTTAACCTCACTCCCTCCGATCCATTCAAATTTACAACAATAAAAAAATGTTTCCTTAAAAGTAGTAACTACACTCTAGATTACATAACCATCCCAGATACCACTGATTTTATTAATCTCCTTCAAAAGGCTGATATACATACAAATGATCTGGATAAGGACCCAATTACAAACAACTTTATACTAGAAGAAGAACAATCTATTCCCAACTTAGTTGGACACTTTTTTGAATTAGTTCACTCTGAGAAACGGAGCGCAATATCTAATACTGTACATAACCATGTAGATCTCTACTTCAACCAATTTTTAGAAATTAAAAATAGATTTGATAGCTTGCAATCTACACTTACTAGCTTTAACGACAGTAAAAGAGCTAACTACCTAACTTGTCTCCAGGCTGATAACTATTTTGTTACATCCAATGATCTAACCGCTATATTTTCTAAATTAAAACCTAAATTTTCATCAGGAATCGACCAAATCCCAAATATAATTCTTAAAAACATTCCAATAGACCTTATATTAGAATATTGCTCAATTTTCAATAATATATTAAATAACGCTTACTACCCCCAAACCTGGAAGACAGCTAAGCTAGTGGTAATACCAAAGAAAAATAAAGATAAGAACAACATAAATAATCTCCGACCTATAAGTCTGCTTCCTAATATAAGCAAAGTTTTTGAGGTCCTAGTCAATTCAAACATAATTAATATATGTGAAAAAAACAATCTCCATTGCCAGAAGCAGTTTGGTTTTAAATATGGCCACTCAACCCTTCATGCCATGAACCTGTTAACATCTGAAATTAACTGGAACTGGAACAAAAAGCATGTAGTTGGCGCTTGCTTTATTGACCTAGAAAAAGCATTTGACACGGTCTGGATAAAAGGACTAATTGCAAAGCTAATGAGTTATAAATTTCCTCTACACCTGCTGATCTCAATCTTCAATATGATCTCATCTCGCAAGTTCGTGGTTCATATAAACGGCTCGACAAGTACCTCTGAGTTTCTTGTAATCAATGGTCTACAGCAGGGCACTGTAAATGCACCAGCTTTATTTAACCTTTTTATCCACGACCTACTTTTGAAAATCGATAATATTATAGCTTATGCCGATGATATCGTTATTTATAATGCAGACAGCTCAATAGCCGGTATTAACAGAAACCTACAAAAAAGTTTTAACACTTTAGAAGAATTTGCTTTGAATTGGCACCTCAAGATAAATATTAACAAATGCGAAAGCATCCTCTTTCGTCCCCCAGTCATTAAATGCAATCACAATGTCCGGAAAAACTGGAGAAGGATCAAAATTTTCTCCAACTTTTCCAACGTTCCCATACCCCTTGCTGAGGAAGTCAAATACTTGGGAGTACATTTCGATAAATTCCTGTACTTCAATGACCACATAAATTTGCAAATTTCCAAAACGATGGCTGCCTATCAGATTTACAAAAAAGCATTCAGCTCTAAAATCTTAAATAACAAAGTTAAAATCCTATTATACCAATCAGTCATTAGACCAATAATTATATATGGTTGCCCAATCTGGTTCTTAATCTCCCCATCATACATGGAGAGATTAAGACTATTGGAAAGAAGGATTCTAAGAGCCTGCACTTCATTGTACAGGACCCCAAATAGTAATTTTTTAAAATTCTATTCCAACAACAAACTTTACAATGCAGCAAACATCATAAGGATAGATAACCACATCATAAACCTAATCAGAAGGCATATTTACCGATGCCTAGATAATGAAAATAACCTAATTAAAGCCCCATTTTATACAAGCGATCTCTACTTCGAACAAGCAATTAGTAACGGATTTGTGCCCCCCGAATCATTTCTCCATTTGGATAAAAAAGGTTTCATTCAAGACCCCAATTGCACTCCAATTATGTACCACATTTTGAGGAGAGCCAATAAGAAGTTAATACAATCAAATACATTAACTGTAGAAAATAAAAGATTTGATACCTCGATCTCTAACAGAGATCAAAAAGCTCAAAGAGCAACAAGAAAGAATTTCTGGTGGCTTGATAATATTGATGTTCGGTCTCAGACTGAATAACCCTGTCCCTCTTTCCTTTCCCAACCCTTTTTCCCTTTTTTCCCTTTTTCTTTATTTTTTCTCTTTTTCTAATTTTTATCTTAAATTTACAATTACTACCGATGCAAATTTTTTGTTAACTTTTTTCTTGCGATTTAATTTCTCGCCACTATACTTAGTTATTAGTACATAATTAAACCTTCTTTTTGAAAAGAAAGATTCCACATAAGATTAATTAATGCCCGAGAGCTCGATCAGAGACTAGCATAAGATTAAAAATGAATTGTACTTCTATTTATTAAGTCAAACATCCAAATTATTATAATAAATAAAAATTAAAAAAAAAAAAAGCACAAAATACAAATAGTTTCGATAAATACCAAATTCATTTTTATCAGGAGCCCCTCTATTGTTTTCTCAGAGTTGCTTTGCCAAATTATCTTGAGTGAATTTGTCATCCACACATAGTGCAAGAGCCGCCATCATTCAACTGGAAGGATACCGTTGCAGATAAATTTCAGCTAGCATGGCAAGGCCTTGCATAGCAACGAAAAGCATGAGTAGTAGGGTTGTTGATATTTTTAAAAATATCAATATCGATGATATTTCGATATGAAAAAAATATAATTTTTCTTGATATTTTTGACAAAAAAAATATCGATAATATCGACGATATAAATATCTGGGCGCGAGCTGAAAAAAGCCGTTTATCCACAATTTCAATAAGCTAGCTTAGATAGAATACATGTATTGAATAGTTTGCTATGTTTACCAAGTATTTTTTATTTAACGATTCCCTTTCATCCATATTTAGGGTAATTATATTGTTTTAAACTTAATGGGCTTATCTACCATAAATCGGGAGTTAACGATTTAAGAAAAACTTGCTCCCTTATGTGCGAGTCAGTCATCCTGCTCTTAGTGTCGCTTACAACTACTTTAATTGCTGACGCCAATCGCTCAGAAGGAACTGAGCCGGGAGCAATTAAATATCGAAGTGCCAGCTTCGCTAGGTTTGGCATCGTTTCCGACTGGCTATGCCAATACAGGATGGGATCCCTTCCTCTATCTATTGGTGGCATAGTTAAATAAACCTTTAGCTCGTCGTTTTCACACAGCTCCCGCGATTTGTGGGCCCCAGCGCAGCATCATGCTCTCCCCATAGCAAACCGGTGGATCTTTTAGATGGTGTCAAAGTATTGGATTGACCGCGGGGCTTGAAAAGTGTAAGTTTTTATGGTTTTAATATTTTGTATGTATTAAAAGTTTAATTAATTTTACAAACCTGTCTTTCATAGCCAATTAGCTCGAGTTTGATATCACGCAAAGCTTCAGCCACCGCCATGGCCGACAAAAAATGAATTTTTTTAAACCTGGGGTCTAATAAGGTGGACTTGGCGAGGAATTTGTTGTTTTCCAATGAATCGAGTCGATTTTGGGTACTCGAAACGATTATGATTCTGGCTCCCTGTCCATCCTTTGTGTTGACTTCGATGCTATCCAGTTTTTTTTTTATTAACGTGCATAGGGGAATGATTAGGCTTACAGTCACATACAACTCGCCACTTATGTTTTCTGTAGCCTCTTTGAAAGGCACCAGAAGATTGATCAGATCCCGCGTTATGGCCAGCTCACTCGCTGTTATCATTTCAGGGCAGCTGTTCATCTTGGAGCTCTCGGATCGTTTTAACAGCACAGATGAGACCACGCTTGCAAGTTTGCAAAATGAATCCATCATGTCTGTTGAGCCAATGAGCTTTTTCATTAGCCGTAATTTGCTAAGATTTTGCAATTATTAAAACACTCAAAATTTCGTTTTAAAATATATATTAAGCCACACAGGGCAATTAAGTTAATATTAACAAAGGTTTTGGTTTATTCAAAAGGCAGGCACGAAGTTGCCGCTTTTGATGATTTTACAATGTTTGTTTGTATGTTTGTATGTAAATTGGCAGCTAGCGCGAATTAGCTAGTGCCAAGCGATCGACAAGAGAATAACGTTGGTCCAGCGACAATCTGACCGACGACAATAGTACACGAATCGAGACTAATCGTAAATGCGCCGAAGCAAAAGGCTAAGGGCATAAGCGAGAGTGATTACAGCGATTACAGCGATTACAACGAGAATGATAAAAGATAACAAAAGAGTATTGCTATGCAATGTTACAAATTTAAGAGAGCTTGCAATGTTATCCTCTTATACTAAATCAGCTGGACGGTCGACTCTTCGCTGCATAACCAGACATTCTCCCCCCGTTGGAAGACGAGGGATTCCAACATCATCCTGCTTGGGTAGAACGCACAGCTTTCGCACAGCACGCTTAGTTGTTCCCGTGGCAGTCTTGAGAACGGCGACTCGTGCAACACCGACATCTCCGCAGATCAGCTCGACCACTCAAGCTAGTGGCCACTTTAGCGGTGGAATGTTCTCGTTTTTGACAAGAACGACATCGTTGACGCAAACACCAGGCTCGGAAGTGCGCCATTTTGAACGCTGATTTAAAAGAGTTAAATACTCCTCTCGCCAACGGCTCCAGAATATCTGCTGGTAGTATGAAACTCTCTGCCAGCGATCCAAGCGACTGAAGTTGAGTCCTGTGATGTCAGGCTCGGAAAATAAGGCCAGTGGAGCGGTGCCCAAAAAATGAGCTGGAGTCAAGACATCAAGATCGGCAGGATTTTTTGAAAGAGGAACTAAAGGTCTTGAATTAATGATGCGCTGTCGCGGATGTTCTCGGAAGAAGTGGCAGTACTCGAGCAAATTAAGCCCGAAGTAGACTTAAATTCCGAATGCTTTGACGCGGATGAGTATCGCCAACTCAGAAACAGGATACAACAGGATGATGCAAAGTACCCTGATCTTAAGATCGTAGATCATTTTGTTTACATTCGAACTGAGCATGACGATGGCTCAGAATGTAACAATCAGAACAGTTGGAAGTTGTGGATTCCAAAAGACTTGACAGGTGACGTGATAAAGAGAGCGCATGACGCTGTAATTTCAGCTCATTGTGGCATGGCTAAGACTTTAGAAACCATTCGTCGGCCTTTTTATTGGCCAGGCATGGTTGTTCAAGTGCGCGACTACGTGCGTAGCTGCGAGGTATGCAAATCGACAAAAGCACCCAACATCACGCTAAAGCCACCAATGGACAAACAAGCTGTCTCCGAGCGCCCATTTCAGCGT
The DNA here is from genome assembly GCA_037043495.1 of Drosophila recens. Lineage (NCBI taxonomy): Eukaryota > Metazoa > Arthropoda > Insecta > Diptera > Drosophilidae > Drosophila > Drosophila recens. Next base: position 16,572 of record JBAMBJ010001033.1, on the reverse strand, counting down.
CTTTATGTGGACATCCTTGGACCATATCCGAGGAGTTAAAAGGGCCACATTGGTCTTCTCATCGTTCTCGATCATCTTTTCAAATTTCACTGGCTCTGTCCTCTGAAAAAATTCACGGCAGACGTGATAAAAGATTATTTGCAAAATCATATATTTTTTGTATACGGAGTTCCTCAAACTCTTGTTAGCGACAATGGCTCTCAATTTAAGGCAGGAGAATTCAATGCGTGGCTGACATCACTCGGCATAAAGCACATTTATACCGCCTTGTACTCCCCTCAATCAAACGCATCAGAAAGGGTCAATCGCTCAATAATTGCAGCAATTCGTGCATATTTTAAAGACGACCATAGCGAATGGGACCAGCACATTCATGCGATAAGCTGTGCGCTCCGAAACTCGTTTCATCAATGTGTTGATTGTTCCCCTTATCATGCCTTGTATGGATTCGATATGGCAACTCATGGGTCAAGCTATCAACTTCTGAGAAATTTAGGTATGTTAGACGAACCGCAAAATGTGCTTGTCAGAGATGATCAACTCAAGTTAATTCGACAGGAACTGAAAAAGCAGGTTGCCAAAGCTTATGATCAGCAAGCACGGCACTACAATTTACGAACGCGTGAGATTTCTTTCAAAGAGGGACAAGAAATTTTTAGGCGAAACTTTTCACAAAGCAATTTTGCCAAGAATATAAACGCCAAACTCAATCCGTTATGGCTTAAAGCTCGAGTGCGTGAGAAAGTGGGTGGTAGCTACTACATTTTAGAAGACCTCCAAGGTAGGCTTCAAGGAACTTACCACGCCAAAGACATTCGGCAGTAATTGATTTTTTTCAGTCTTTTCTCCGAGCCAATGACTCTAGAAACGTCTGTGGTTGTAATGTACAATTACTGCTGCTTTTTATTTTGAACAAAAATTGTGAATTTTATTCATACATTTTATCGAACTTAGCACAAAATACAAATAGTTTCGATAAATACCAAATTCATTTTTATCAGGAGCCCCTCTATTGTTTTCTCAGAGTTGCTTTGCCAAATTATCTTGAGTGAATTTGTCATCCACACATAGTGCAAGAGCCGCCATCATTCAACTGGAAGGATACCGTTGCAGATAAATTTCAGCTAGCATGGCAAGGCCTTGCATAGCAACGAAAAGCATGAGTAGTAGGGTTGTTGATATTTTTAAAAATATCAATATCGATGATATTTCGATATGAAAAAAATATAATTTTTCTTGATATTTTTGACAAAAAAAATATCGATAATATCGATGATATAAATATCTGGGCGCGAGCTGAAAAAAGCCGTTTATCCACAATTTCAATAAGGTAGCTTAGATAGAATACATGTATTGAATAGTTTGCTATGTTTACCAAGTATTTTTTATTTAACGATTCCCTTTCATCCATATTTAGGGTAATTATATTGTTTTAAACTTAATGGGCTTATCTACCATAAATCGGGAGTTAACGATTTAAGAAAAACTCGCTCCCTTATGTGCGAGTCAGTCATCCTGCTCTTAGTGTCGCTTACAACTACTTTAATTGCTGACGCCAATCGCTCAGAAGGAACTGAGCCGGGAGCAATTAAATATCGAAGTGCCAGCTTCGCTAGGTTTGGCATCGTTTCCGACTGGCTATGCCAATACAGGATGGGATCCCTTCCTCTATCTATTGGTGGCATAGTTAAATAAACCTTTAGCTCGTCGTTTTCACACAGCTCCCGCGATTTGTGGGCCCCAGCGCAGCATCATGCTCTCCCCATAGCAAACCGGTGGATCTTTTAGATGGTGTCAAAGTATTGGATTGACCGCGGGGCTTGAAAAGTGTAAGTTTTTATGGTTTTAATATTTTGTATGTATTAAAAGTTTAATTAATTTTACAAACCTGTCTTTCATAGCCAATTAGCTCGAGTTTGATATCACGCAAAGCTTCAGCCACCGCCATGGCCGACAAAAAATGAATTTTTTTAAACCTGGGGTCTAATAAGGTGGACTTGGCGAGGAATTTGTTGTTTTCCAATGAATCGAGTCGATTTTGGGTACTCGAAACGATTATGATTCTGGATCCCTGTCCATTCTTTGTGTTGACTTCGATGCTATCCAGTTTTTTTTTTATTAACGTGCATAGGGGAATGATTAGGCTTACAGTCACATACAACTCGCCACTTATGTTTTCTGTAGCCTCTTTGAAAGGCACCAGGAGATTGATCAGATCCCGCGTTATGGCCAGCTCACTCGCTCTTATCATTTCAGGGCAGCTGTTCATCTTGGAGCTCTCGGATCGTTTTAACAGCACAGATGAGACCACGCTTGCAAGTTTGCAAAATGAATCCATCATGTCTGTTGAACCAATGAGCTTTTTCATTAGCCGTAATTTGCTAAGATTTTGCAATTATTAAAACACTCAAAATTTCGTTTTAAAATATATATTAAGCCACACAGGGCAATTAAGTTAATATTAACAAAGGTTTTGGTTTATTCAAAAGGCAGGCACGAAGTTGCCGCTTTTGATGATTTTACAATGTTTGTTTGTATGTTTGTATGTAAATTGGCAGCTAGCGCGAATTAGCTAGTGCCAAGCGATCGACAAGAGAATAACGTTGGTCCAGCGACAATCTGACCGACGACAATAGTACACGAATCGAGACTAATCGTAAATGCGCCGAAGCAAAAGGCTAAGGGCATAAGCGAGAGTGATTACAGCGATTACAGCGATTACAACAAGAATGATAAAAGATAACAAAAGAGTATTGCTATGCAATGTTACAAATTTAAGAGAGCATGCAATGTTATCTACTTATACTAAATCAGCTGGCGGTCGACTCTTCGCTGCATAACCAGACATTCGCCCCCCGTTGGAAGACGAGGGATTCCAACATCATCCTGCTTGGGTAGAACGCACAGCTTTCGCACAGCACGCTTAGTTGTTCCCGTGGCAGTCTTGAGAACGGCGACTCGTGCAACACCGACATCTCCGCAGATCAGCTCGACCACTCAAGCTAGTGGCCACTTTAGCGGTGGAATGTTCTCGTTTTTGACAAGAACGACATCGTTGACGCAAACACCAGGCTCGGAAGTGCGCCATTTTGAACGCTGATTTAAAAGAGTTAAATACTCCTCTCGCCAACGGCTCCAGAATATCTGCTGGTAGTATGAAACTCTCTGCCAGCGATCCAAGCGACTGAAGTTGAGTCCTGTGATGTCAGGCTCGGAAAACAAGGCCAGTGGAGCGGTGCCCAAAAAATGAGCTGGAGTCAAGACATCAAGATCGGCAGGATTTTCTGAAAGAGGAACTAAAGGTCTTGAATTAATGATCGCCGCAATGTGAAGCACTAAAGTTCGCAAGTCATCGAACGGCAACAACGATGGGCCAACAGCTCGGTAAAAATGATGCTTCGCTGTCTGGACGGCTGCTTCCCAGATGCCGCCAAAATGCGGCGACCTTGGAGGAATGAATCGCCACTCAATGCTGTCCGCCAAACAAAACTCCTGCACAGTCTCCTGATGTTTGCTGTTTAAACTCGTTCTTAGCGCCGACAAAATTAGTTGCATTGTCCGACCAAATGCGAGACGGATTGCCACGAGTCAATATAAACCTCTTCAATGCACTGAGAAATGCTGATGTGGATAAATCCTGGACGAGCTCGAGGTGAACAGCTTTTGTTGCAAAGCAAATGAAAATGCAAACATAGCATTTAACTGGCTGCCTGTTCCGGACGTCACTCTTGTAAAAAAATGGTCCACAAAAATCCAATCCTGTGACCATGAATGCGTGAGATCCAAAAACTCGATCCTTGGGAAGATCCGCCATGATGTGCTCAGCCAAGCGAGGCTTGGCTCGAAAGCAAATTATACATTTGTTCACAGCTGCAGAAACTGTCTTGCGCCCGCCAATAGGCCAGTATTGGAGCCGAATGTGAGCCAGTAGAGAGCGAGGTCCAGAGTGCAAGGTGCGACGATGAAAATGCATAATCATTGCCCGCGTCACTGGATGCTGCCTTGGCAGATTACTGGGTGCTGAGCCTCGAAGCTTAACGCTGAATTTTTTAGACGTCCGCCGACACGAATGAGTCCAAAATCGTCGATGAACGGTGCAAGAGATGCCAGTGAGCTTGAAGATTTTACTTGGAGTCCTTTCTTTAGCCTCTGATAGTCGTCTAGTAAGTGTGACATCTGAATAACGCGGAGGAGAAGCTGTGTTCCAGACTTCAAGCACTTGGTAGAAAGTCATGTTTCTCGGATTCTATGACAAAATTTGTAGACGTATGCAAAGACATGCCGTTGCTTCTCCCAAGAGTTGATGAATTTTGACTTGAGTGTCAAGTCCTCTCTCTCATGGATTCCAATCAGAACATGTTTCCTCAGCTCTGGCAACGTCTTCACAGCAAGACAGGATTCTGGCCACTCAAGCTTGGTCATTCCTAAAAATGTAGGTCCATGAGCCCAAAGTGACGATTCAATTAGTTCACTTGGCAGTGCTCCTCTCGACAAAATGTCAGCTGGGTTGACCGCAGTGGGTACATAACGCCATTCCATCTCACTGGTCAGATCTTGAATAAGAGAGATTCGATTAGAAGTGAATATTTGAAAGCGAGAGGGCTCATCTCGTATCCATGAGAGAACTACTGATGAGTCAGACCAGCAATAAAAGGGACATCGGAAAAGATTCATTTCACGCAGCTCTCGCATAAGTCGGGCAAGCAGCACTGCTCCACATAACTCCAATTTAGGCACCGTGAGCGTCTTTAACGGAGCCACTCGAGACTTGGCACAGAGAAGCTGAGCTGTACGCCTTCCTTCCGCCATTGAGACAACATAAATACATCCTCCGTAAGCATCAATAGAAGCGTCACAGAATCCATGAACTTCCACTGCACTCCTCGGTAAGTGCGCGCGCCGTGGGAATCGTAGTTGCTGAGTTCGTCCAAGGTCGGCTGACAAGATGAGCCAGGATGAGTTGAGCGATGAGGGAAGACTCTCATCCCAATCCAGCTTTTCTCTCCAGAGCTGCTGCAAAAAGATTTTTGCTTTAGTAATGGCAGGACAAATGAGACCAAGAGGATCATAAAATCGCGCAATTGTTGAAAGAACAGTGCGCTTGCTGGGCTTGGACGGAGACTGCACTGGCGAAAAAGAAAAGAGCAAGTAATCCGAAACTGGATCCCAAGCCAGACCGAGTGTCTTTGTAATATCGCTCCCATCATCAAATTTTAGAAACGTCTCCTTTTCCGAATCGGGAATTTGTTGCAGCACAGCTGGATCATTCGAGCACCATTTTCTTAATTTGAACTGCCCACGATCCAAAAGACTCGTTACTTGGCGCATAATTTCCAAAGCCTCTTGCGTTGAGTCACCGCCAGAAATCAGGTCATCAACGTAAAAATCGCGCATTAGAATTTTCGATCCGATTGGAAACGAAGATTTCTCATCTGATGCAAGTTGCTGCATGGCGCGAACGGAAAGAAATGATGCTGGTTTTGTGCCATAGGTGACAGTATCTAGCTTGTAGATTTGTATCTTTTGCTGCGGAGAATCACGCCATAAAATACACTGCAAGAAACTATCCGACTCGTTCATTCTAACGCAGCGATACATCTTGCATATATCTCCAGTCAATGCTACAGGAAATGTTCTAAATTGAAGCAACGTGCTAAACAACTTAGGCTGTATTGTGGGGCCTGCCATGAGTAATTCGTTCAATGAATATCCTGAGGACGAGCTGGCTGATCCATCGAAGACAACACGCAATTTTGTTGATGTGCTATCCTCCTTAAACACGCAGTGATGAGGCAAAAAATATTTGCATAGACTTGTCGAGTCTGCGCCAATAAGAGACATGTGATTCAATGCTAAATATTCATGAATAAATGCTGAGTATTGTGATTTTAATTGTGGTCGACGCTCTAATTTATTTTCCAGATTTAGAAAACGACGATGTGCTTGCTGGTATGAATCTCCAAGCATTTCAAGACTTGCCTTCATTGGCAGACGAACCGAATATTCGCCTGTCGGTAAACGCGAATAATTGTCGACGAAATGCGCTTCACATTCAAGCTCCTCCTTGGTTAGCTTAGAAACGGAATCTTCAACGCTCTCGAGCTCCCAAAATCGACGCACAATCTCATCCATCCTAATCTCAGCTTCGAAATTTTCGATATCATTGGACTGGACTCCTAATGCCACCGCATTGCTGGGTGTTTTTGCTCCCCCCGTGACAATCCATCCTAAACGAGTTTTCTGTAGCAATGGCAAACCTCCAGCCAGCTTAATTTGGCCAACGCAAAGCAGGTCAAAGAATAAGCCAGCGCCAATCAACATATCTATTTTGCTAGACTTGAAGAAACTAGGATCCGCTAGTTGAATGTTTCGGGGTATATTCCAGCCCTCTGAGCTCATGCTTAAATTGGGTTGTCAGTTATGGCAGGAGCAACTAACGCAGTAATGTTTGTAGAGAATTCAGAAGTGCGAGACATAAGGCTGACATTGACAGAGAATCCTTCAGAGCGGAATTTGCTTTCTCCAAGGCCGGAAACCACAACAGTTGTTTTTGTTTCTAGGAAGTTGTAATTGATGAGCGAGAAACGAAGTAATAATGTGCATTTGCGACCCAGAGTCGAGCAAAGCACGGCATGGAATCCATTGACCAGAACGATCTCGTACATTGACGATTGCAGTGGCAAGAAAAACAAAGTCAGAGCACGAATTCTGAGCCAACAGAGAAGTGAGTTCGAAGAAGAAGAGCTGCTTGACGGTTGTGCAGCTTGCGATGAAGTGACTTGCGACTGAGTAGTAGAATGCTGGCTTAGATGCAAAAGGCTATGATGCTTGCTGCCACATGATCGGCAGGCGCCCGAGTTGCAATTTCTCAGCTGATGTCCCTTCTTGAGACAATTCAAGCATAAGCCCAATCTCTTAGCTTCTTTAAACCGAAGCTGAGGTGATAAGTTGGCGAATTGAGGACACGTGTAAATCTGATGATTTGTTGCGTTGCAACAGGTGCAACCATTGGGCAATGTGTTAGTGGCAATCAGCGAACTTCTACTGTTGTTAGTTTTGTTGTTCTTTCCCACCTGAGAGCCGACTGCGTATGCTGCAGCGGAACGTTTCACATTTTCCAATTTGAGACATCGGTTTTCCAGAAACATCGTAAATTGTCCGCACGATGGGATCTCATCCACGGATGCTGATTCTTCCCACTTAGCTCGCGTCGCGCTATCCACTTTCTGCAGCAACTGATGAACAATTATGGCGTCTGCAATTTGCTCCTTGCTTCCTAAAGACTGCAGCGAACGAATATTTGCGTTGACTGTATCCGACATCTCACGTAGCTTTACCGCCGAAGGTGACTCTACTCTCTGAAGACCCAGAATTTTAACGATGTGTGCCTGAAAAATTGAACGTTTGTTATTAAAGCGTTTTTTAAGTAAATCTTTAGCCACTGCATAATTATCATTGGTGATCTCCAAAGATCGAATGGCATCCAAAGCGGGTCCCTTCAAGCATGTCATCAGATGCTGAAGCTTTTCGATTTCAGTCAAATCTGGATCGTGGTCTATAATTGTCGAAAACAACGAAAAGAAATTAGCATACTCAGTGTAGCCGCCACTGAACTCTGGCAGCTTGAGCTCTGGCACATTTGATTTCCTCTGATGAATTATTGTTGTCGAGCCTTCGATGTTTGGTTCCCGCCTCATGGTGCTTGTAGAACATGGTCCAATTTGTGTTTGGCGTTTCCTGATTTCCCGCAATACTACCGACTTTATATTAATTATCAACTCCTCGAAATCTTGACGAAGCTGGCTACCGATTTCATCGTAGTCCAGCTCCTCAAGACTGTCATGAGTGAAGTGAAATTGGATTCAGTTTTATTTACGAAATCCATACGCACATCCAACTGCTCGTCAGTCATTTGACGAAGATTTCCCACGCTCAGATCTCTTTCAGTCTTTAGAGCATTGTCAAACAATGACTTCACTTTAAGCTTTAAGAAAGCTACCTTATTTTCAAAGGTTACCACTGTGGTGTCCGTTGCCATGACCCTTGGTTACACACACACAAATAATCACAGCTCAAAAAAGAAGTTTTTATATTTCGAAAAACTGGCACGAAATTATCTGTGAGCCACTGTATGTGTGTAATTGCACTCAGAAATAAATGTCACAAAAGGAGTGTCAAAAGCAATTGAACGGCACAAAATGAGTGAAGAGGAATAAAAATCAACTGGTTAATATTGGGTCAATAACCGATGTCGTTTTGGCGCAATTGGTACAAGAAATTAGCACTGTACATATGTATGTAACCGCTAGCGAATAGTGGGCGACGAACGCGACGACAACTGCAAGAATGTATATATGTCGTTACATACATATACACACACACATGCGTTTGTACGCAAGTACGGATAGCAATACAAAACGCAACAGCAACCACGAACCGACCGAATATGTACAGCCAATTATGCACCTTTTAACCAAACTGTTTTTAGCAATTATTAAACTTTATTTACAGCGGAGCAAATAAATGAATAACCACAAGTAAAGTTAGGAACGAAAAATCACGTCGGGGTCACCAAAATGTTGAGCCAATGAGCTTTTTCATTAGCCGTAATTTGCTAAGATTTTGCAATTATTAAAACACTCAAAATTTCGTTTTAAAATATATATTAAGCCACACAGGGCAATTAAGTTAATATTAACAAAGGTTTTGGTTTATTCAAAAGGCAGGCACGAAGTTGCCGCTTTTGATGATTTTACAATGTTTGTTTGTATGTTTGTATGTAAATTGGCAGCTAGCGCGAATTAGCTAGTGCCAAGCGATCGACAAGAGAATAACGCTGGTCCAGCGACAATCTGACCGACGACAATAGTACACGAATCGAGACTAATCGTAAATGCGCCGAAGCAAAAGGCTAAGGGCATAAGCGAGAGTGATTACAGCGATTACAGCGATTACAACGAGAATGATAAAAGATAACCAGACAATGTCTAAGCATGAATTCCACCGCGTGTCAACATTTTGGATCAATGTTTTTACTCTTCCTTCAGGTGTTCCATTATTCATTTGAACTGCGCGTAAATCGTCCATGGCAGTGGTACTTCTTTTAAAGTATGTTACAATAGCTTTAATTCGGTCGACAATAGGACAGAACGGCTCGATTTGGGTAAGAGCATCATCCACTAAAAGGTTAATCGTATGCGCCATGCATGAGATATGCCTGTTGTTTCCTACAAACAGCCGTGACGCCGCTATTATGTTTGCAGCGTTGTCTGTCGTTAAGCTATTCCACTTTGATTTTTCTATATTGAAATCAAACTCAGCTGTTGTAAGCATTTTGCTTATGAGATCAGCCGTATGAGACTAGTATACAGCGTTAAAAAATATTATGTTAAATATTTCGTTTGATTGCTATTAGAGCCCTGCATGAGCTCACACTAAATCGTGTTAACAGTCAGAAATCACACTGTGCACACATTCAAAACGACACAGTGTGCTTTTCAAGTCATAATTTCAATTCCTTATGATACATTCATTTTTTGGACTCATTGGACGTGTTCACCAGAACAAATCGACAACAGAAAATCGATGAAATTTGCATGATTATTCTGGTGAAATGCAGTGATTAGCAATCATTATTTCAAATTTTGTGATTATGATGACTGAAAATTCATCACCAAAATAGTACGCTGAAATTTTCTGATTGTGATGCTTTGTTATCGAACAAACAAAATACATGATTACTGATTGATTAGTTCTGGTGAACACGGCCATTGACTCGAAGCTCAGCTGTCGTGTGATTCAAATCATTTCATATGATACTGTTCAACACTGATATGAAAATTTGCTGTCATTCAAGTCGTTTTGACAGTTGAAACAGTGTTGAATGTGTGCACAGTGTTAAATGTGTGCACAGTCATCAGAAAATTTTTTTTCAGAATTGTTTTAATAAAAATTTAATAATGGAAAATAATTGGAGTATTCAAGATGATAATGTAAGTGAAAAATGTTATCTGGTTATATTCGATTTGGGTAGTTGAATATCCATATACTATGTGTAGATTGTTTTTGGTGGATTTCTTCACAATGTTTTATAAGATTATATACGTCTTGGTGCAATTGCAAATGCAAATATATACAAAAATATTTTTCACAGCTCTTGTCACCATCTGGCGTGGCATTAACAGTGGTCGAAATAAAATCTAAAATAACTGGTGGCCAATTCAGTATTTTAATTTATTGTCAGGCTAAAAGCAGCCGACACAACAATTAATTTAAAAATATGACATTAAAATTAAAAAAATTATAAATATTATATTTAAGTCGTAAAATAAATTTAAATTTAAATTAAAATTAAATACTCTGGGGAATCTAAAATGAAAAAGAAAATTTTTGGCCCAACATTTGCTGCAAGGATTGGGGAAAACCCAGAAAAACCCAATCAGACCAAATTGATATTAATAAGTAGTTAGTTGGTAAGACTAGTTAAAAATGATAATGTAGAGGCTTTAACAGTGGGCTGAGAACGCTCGAAACAAATCGTACGGTACAGACTATTATAATCAGCACACAGAATACGAAGAGGTTCGTGCAGTTCCCAGTTAGTAGAACAACGTTGAAGATATAAAGGATTAAAGTTTCGAGTTACTCTAGAAGGTACGTTGAAGGTTATTTCATCCAACAAATCAGCCGAGTCTATATGACCCTGCAGTAATTTGTGGATGAACATTACTCCAAGCATAATTCTACGGTTAGTAAGGGAGGGAAGATTGAGTAAGAGTAGTCTACTAGAATATGAAGGCAACTGAATTTCTGAGTTCCAACTCAAGCCACGTAAAGCAAAAATTAAAAATTGTTTTTGAACCGACTCTATCCTGACACGATGGGATTCATATTGAGGAGACCACACACATGATCCATACTCAAGAATTGGACGAACAAGAGATGTGTAAAGAAGTTTAGTAGTAAAGGGATCATTAAATTCCTTGGACCATCGCTTAATAAACCCGAGAACTCCCATTGCTTTATTGACAGCTATAGCAATATGCTTATCAAATTTCAGTCTATGATCTAGAACTATACCCAAGTCATTAACTGATCTTTCGGAATCATTCAAGCATTCCAATATAACGCCATTAAGTGAGTACTGTGAAATAATGCGGGAAGATCTATAGAAAGTCATAAATTTACATTTCGAACTATTGAGATTTAATAAATTATCTTGGCACCAAAGATGGAAAGCATTTAAGTCTGCTTGCAAGAGACTAAAAGAAAAAGGATCGCTATACGATAAACAAAGCTTGACGTCATCCGCATACATGATAGCATGGGAGTGAGATAATAAAGATGGAAGATCATTAATAAATAACGTGAAGAGAAGTGGACCAAGATGACTACCTTGCGGTACTCCAGAAGTAACTTTAACTGACTTTGAAAATGAATTTTTAAAAATAACTCTTTGTGTTCTGTTACTTAAATAATTTGAAATCCAAAGAAGAAGATTGTTCGGAAAACCGAGAAGATCAAGCTTATAAATGAGTAGAGAATGGTTAACGAAATCAAAAGCTTTACTAAAATCAGTATAAATAACATCAGTTTGCATCTTTTTCTTGAACCCTTTAATCACTAAGGAAGTAAACTCTAGTAGGTTAGTGGTTGTAGATCTACATCTCATAAACCCGTGTTGAGTAGGTGAGATAATAGAGCTACATAAGTGTTGAAGATGTGAGGTTATAATTTTCTCAAACATCTTCGGAATAGCAGACAACTTGGAAATACCCCTATAGTTCTGAGCATCGGACTTAATACCCTTTTTATGAAGAGGGATAATATAAGACTCTTTCCAAAGCGCTGGGAAAGAGGAGGAATCAACGGACAAAGTAAACAACTTATGTAATGGTCTGCATAACGATTCTGCACAGTACTTAAGTACAGACGCAGGCACACCATCGGGACCTGGTGCGTGCACTGGCTTAATCGATTTAAGATCGCAAAGAAGCGAGCTTTCTGTGATTAGAGGGCTGTAAATACAGTTAGAACAGCTTAACCTATACGGGTAAGGCTGGCCAACACGGAAACTACTCGTAGAATAAGTAGTTTGAAAAAAGTCAGCAAACAAATCTGCTATGGATTGATCAGTATTAGCTTGAATATCGTTGAAGACAACAGAAGATGGTAATGATGAGGCTTTACGTTTAGAGTTTACGAATTTGTAGAATTGCTTCGGATCTTTAGAGAATTCAAGCTTACAACGTCGCAAGTAATTATTATAACATTGTGAGTTAAGAACTAGAAAACTAGAGCAGGTAATTAAATATCGTGAGAAATCATAAGGATTTCCAGATTTTTTATATTTTTTAAATTGCTTGGATTTCACATTTTTTAAATGTGATAATTCTCTAGAGAACCAAGGAGGTCTATTGCAACTAATTGGTGATACAAGTGGAACACAGATGTCAAAAAAAGAGTTAAGAGTATTATAAAAAAGCTTAATGGCGTTATCCAAGACAGAACATGTGTATAGTTGAGACCAATCAGAACCTGAAATCAGACTGTTTAATTTATTAAAATCAGTTTTACTAAAACTGCGTACTCGCTCAAGTGGCTGAGATGATAGAACAACAGGCCACAAAGGTAAATTAATACGTGCGTTTAGAGTTGGGTGGTAAGGGTCTTCCGGAATTACCAATGAATCAATCCTGGATACAATGCTATTCTCAGTGTCCAATACGAATAACAGGTCAACTGTCCTGTTGATAGAATTGCACACAGGATTGATTTGCACCAAAGAAAGCTCAGAAAGACCGTCAATAAATTCATGAGAGCTATCAGGAAAAAAAGAATGCGAGTCATTTGAGGAAAACCATCGAACATCTGAAAGATTAAAATCACCTAAGACCAAAAGTATGTCAGTGTCAGAAAGTAAAGATGAAATAAATTTAATAGCAGTCAGGTGACTATCATATAAAGTAATATCAGAAAGGGTGGAATATAAGAACATGTTAAATAAATTGAAAATTTAAGAAAAGAAACTTTCACACAAACAAACTCAATATCTGAATTTAATGTGGTAGAAATCGGTTCTGAGGACAGGTAAGAATCTACAGCCAATAGTACTCCGTCACCTTTACGAGCTATACGATCACATCTATATAAAGAGTATTTGGAAGAAAGAATAGAAAAGTCTGAGTTGGCAGGCTTGAGCCAGGTCTCAGTAAAACAAATGACATCGAAATCAAAGGAATGACTATTGAGATATAGATTAGATAGTTTACTATTAAGGCCTCGTACATTTTGATAAGCTAAAGTTATGGAGGAAATTAGTTTTTTGATTCTACATTTGAGGATGAAGAAGATAGAGAGGAACCAGCACCTGAGATCGGACCCCGATCTCTATTTCGAGTAGAATTTCCCCTGTATTCAGCAACAAAGATATGTTCAGGCCAGAAGTGTTGATGACAAATTTTATCAAAAACCTTCTCCGAACATGAAATCTTAAATGAGGAGATTTCCCTAGGGTAATTAAAATTAAATTTATCCACCGAAATAGCAGGATCCTGTATAATGTTTTGGATGTAAGCCTTAACATCATACGAGGACTGATCTTTGGCAAGCCTAGAAACAAAGACATGCTTCATGGGCTTTGGAGGAGGAACGCCTTGGAGGGGCTTAGACACGCGAGTAGGTACGACAGTCAAAGTATTGGCTGCCGTAACAACTGGAGTGGAATTTGATTTTACTCTATTGGGAACAGACGGGGCAGGTGAGACGGAAACTGCACTATCGAGTGGGTTATGGTCAGTCCTAGCTTGCTGAGAAGTAGATGGCTGAGAGTTAACAATAGATGGCTGCAGACCCAGGTCTAATGGCGGGATTGAAAATGATATCTGCGCCTGGCGCGGAGCAGAACTACTCTTCTTACGTTTAGGAGGCTCATTTAATAACGATGAATTATTAAATAAGTTCTCCATATCAGAAAAGAGGACATTTGCCTTATGAAATATCTTCGACAAGTCCTTGAAACTATCTCTAGTTCGCTCCATAAATTTACGAACTTGCACCTCAATGTCCCGGCAAGTATCACAGCGCCATCTCAAACCATTGTTCTTCTCAAGACAATCTTTGACTTTGACCGTAATACCAGCACACTTCAAGTGAAAAGTCCGGTCACAAAAGAAGCAAGAAATAAATTCTTGCTTGGGATCAGGTCCATGACACTTGTTAAAAAAACACACTAAATCAGACGACATAATAAAAAAGGGTATTTTATAGTCGACTATGAAATTCTTTAGGGAGATGATAAACGAAAAGGAAAAAAAGTGCGCAACAATAACAACGCTTGCTCACAAACGGCCGCTTAAAGTGCAGAAAGCAAGCACAAAGCAAGAGATGTAAATATGCGAGAGCGTGTAGATAACGGAAAGCTAATGCTTACAGCACAAACAAAAACGATGCTGGTAAGCGCTACAGGAGATTATAGATGAGAGCACAGAGAGCGACAGTGAGAGCGAGAGAGCAAGTTAACAGATGTTAATTGCCCAAGCACAAACAATGTACAGCTGATCTAATAGAACAGAAAAAGAGAGAGGAAAGCAATAAAAACAAAAACAAAAATACTTTGCACAGGTTGAAACACAAATAAACTTTGTGTTATTATTGACACAATCACTGTTTTTACACAATAAAAGCACCAACAGAAACACCAAAAGCGTAGATATCCACAACAAGACAATTTAAAATAATAGTTACGTGTTAAAAATGCACTAAAACAAGAACTTTCACGGAGCACACAAAAACACGTCTAAACAGAGAGAGAGTTGAGTTAAACAGTTTATATGTATACAGATTATATACGTCTTGGTGCAATTGCAAATGCAAATATATACAAAAATATTTTTCACAGCTCTTGTCACCATCTGGCGTGGCATTAACAGTGGTCGAAATAAAATCTAAAATAACTGGTGGCCAATTCAGTATTACCCAAAAGCGCGGCAAAAGCAAGGTGTGGGACATTTTTGGTCATGTTATTGGCCAGGAAAACAACGAAATACCAAATATCGTGGCGTGCCGAGCTTGCTTAAGCGTGTTTAAATTTACTGGTGCCACCTCCAATTTAGTCCGCCATAAGTGCTATAAGGCCAGCAAATTGGAAGCCAATGAAAACGTTCCTGAACCTGTCGTAGATGCCGAAACAAAACTATCAGTGACAAAGGCTGTAACGAGGTGGGTCGTTCAAAATTGTCGGCCTTTCACCATTATCAGCGATTCGGGGATTAAGGACGTTATATCGCTCGCCCTGGAGATTGGAAGTCGTTTTGGATCAAATGTTAACGTTAAAAAATTGCTTCCTCATCCCACAACTGTATCCCGAAATATATCAGAGCTATATCATAAGGAACTCCATGATTTAACTGCAGAAATAGCCTTGATGAAAGGAAATGGTTATTCTATCACCACGGACGCATGGACGGACAAGTTTTCCCAGAAATCCTATACATGCGTAACTCTGCATTATATATTTGAAGGCAGCATGAAAACCCGGTTGTTGAAAATGATCTGCATAAACGATGAACCATCAACAGGTACGCATTGAATACTGTTATATGGAATAATAAATTTTAGAAACGTCTAATTTTTCTTTGATGCTTTAATTTGCTTACAGGCTTAATTATCTGCACTAAAGTCGAAGAGTGTTTAAAGTCGTTTGGCTTAGATTTAGCTGACGCTATTATTGTTACAGATCGTGGATCAAATATGATATGTGCCTTTAAAGATGCAGTTCAAGTTCACTGCATAAATCATTTGCTAAACAACAAATACTTCAAGAAGTCCGGACAGAACTCAAAACTTGACTTAAGTTTAAAAGGCGTTTGTCAGACAAGATGGAACACAATCTTTTACACAATGCGATCGCTTGAGCATAATTGGCATGAAATTGTTACAATTTTAATGGAAAAAAATCAAACGCATCGTATAGAATCTTTGAATTTAAGCGACATTATCGCAGTGACAAATGTCCTATCAAAAATCGAGGAGATGTCAAAATTCCTGGAAGGGGACAGTTATCCAACCATTCAATGGGTTATCCCTCGCGTTCATACACTTCAAAAAATAATCATAAACTCAAATTCAAAGAAAGACATAGAAAAAAATCTAAATATGTCTTTGAATGAGAATATCGATTCGTTACTTTTGAAGTATATAACAAAATACCACAGAATTGCGCTGTTTTTATTTCCTCCAACAAATCAGCTAAGACAATTGGATAGCGAACTCACAATTAAAGAGTGCAAGGATATGATGCGGTCGTTTTTGACAAATGGTACGGAGCGTATAGAATCGTCGGCGAGTTGCCCAAATAAATACGACGAGTTTTTAGCGGACTTTGTCGAACCGCTATCAGAAGAGTCAAGCGGAGAACACTTAAATAGGAAAATATTGCAGGGACCGTAATCATTATAAGTTATATTATAAAAATTACATCATAATTATTATACTTTAATTTTTAATTTTTTTCCTTAATGATGATCATTATTTTTGAGTAATATCATAAAACTCAAAAATAATCATTATAAA
>JBAMBJ010001032.1:0-85035 GCA_037043495.1 Drosophila recens | reverse complement strand
GTTTCCCCCATCGCAGCTTTATGCTATTATTCTTTTAGTGAAAATCTGTTAAAAATGTTTTTAGTTTAATAATAGTTATTTATTTGAAGACATTATTATGATTTAAGGGGAATTTTATTCAAATTTTTACATATTAATAAAAACTTTTTTTATTAAAAACCTTAATATACTACACATAATTTTAAAAACATTTAGGCATGCTATTTAAAGCAGTGACCGTAACTATTATAATTTTTAATATATAAATTATTAAATAAAAGTTATTTGTTAATTTTTTCCTACAAAATTAAATGAAAACTCTTATTTATCGATCTAAATAAAAAATAAAATAATAATTAAATTTCAATTTTTATTTAAAAATTTTAATATAACTCTTATTTTAAATTTTAATTTTAGCAATTGAAAATAAAAATAATTTTTCAATATTTATTATAAAAATTGAAAATAACATTTATTTATCAATTTTTTTTATAAAAATTTAAAATAACAATTATTCTTCAATTCTTCACCACCCCCTTCCAGTTCAAAAGACATTTGCATTCAATTTTTATTTTTAAACTTTTATAATAAAAGTTGAAAAATAACTTTTCTTTTCAATTGCTAAAATAAAGATTTAAAATTAATTTTTATTTTCAATTTTTGTAACTTTTATTTTTAATTTTTAAAAAAAAAGTTGAAAAATAACTTTTATTCTATAATTTTTAAATACAAATTGAAAATAAAAGTTTATCCAGTTTCTCATAAAAACTTACGTTTCATAAATTGTTAAAACAATAAAGTTATTTTTGTACCCACTGTTTTTATGGTATTGCAGCTTAGAAGCAGTTGTGCCATTTTTTATTTTAAGACTTTATATAGATTTTATTTTATTCTTTTAGCAGTTTGTGACTGAACTGAAGTTAAGGCCCAATAAAAAAGTGTTCTATAAATACAAGCTGTAAACTGGTCAGAATGACATTGATATTCCCTTGAATGAGGCAAATGAAGAGCTCTGGCTTAAGTGTAGATCTTCACACACACACACACACACACACACACAGATCGTACACCTTTGGAGTTTATGACTTTGGCAAAAGTACTTACATATATGGCTCAATAATCGGGCTAAGAAAGAGACTCATTTAGTCTATCAAGTTATCGGCCGCGTCGCTTTGGCTCCCACGCCTTTACTTTTCCCACCAACACTGTTAGCTTGTTGTTGTTGTGGTTTGTTGTTGTTGTTGTTGCCAATAGGCTGCGCAGGCGTAATGAGACGATGGCAATGTCAAATACGCAGATCTGGGCACGTGATTGGCACTACAACCACGTAGGTGGTCTACAGTCTTCAGTCTCCACAGAGATTAAAAGAATACACTGAAAGGAGGGCAAGGAGTAAGAGAGAGGAGGAGAGGGGAGGTGGAGGAGCCACACCCACGCCCACATGCGTATACACAGGAAAAAAAAGCACAGAATTCTGGAATAAAATCAATCCAATTCGGTACTACAGGATTCTCTATTTAACTATTTATTTTATGTTGAAAACTAAAATTAAATAAAGTAAATTAATATGATTTAAATCAGTGGTGGGCACGCAGTGGCTCCGGGAGCAACGGCTGCTTAAGTAGACTCTAATGGGATTGTTGTTGTTGTAGTGCTCCCGAATTCATATTTCGTGCCCACCGCTGATTTAAATAATAAGTTAAATTAATTAAAATTATATACAAACTTTTTAAACCACAAACAATTTTTAAGTTTTTCAGTAAAATCAAATATTTTAGATTTTTTTTGACTATTTTATTGCCGAGTGTTTTCTTATTCAAAATTTGTGATAACTTAACAACAATATCATAAATAAATATTAAAAAAAATAGTTGCTAGAATCAGGAATTTTAAATTTAAATTTTAATATACTTTTTCACTCAGTGTAATTGGGGGTAGAAAAAGAGTTTTAAAGTTGAGCTAAAAGATTTGCATGCGCCTGGCTAAAAGCTCATTAAAAGCCCCCACGAATTAGACGCTGGCGTATAAATATTGGCCAAAAGGAGACTGAACCGGGCTCAGACTCCGACTCAGATACAGATACAGATCCAGTTATAGAGATGCAGATACAGAAAAAGGGAACATCGTTTGTAAAGCCGGCACTTGAGCACATTTCGTTGTAACTTTGTGTTTCATTAATAATCCCCCAGCAGACAGAGAGAGAGAGCGAGAAAGAGAGAGCGAGAGAGAGAGAGAAAGAGAGGGAGAGAGAGAGGGAGACAGAGAGGGTAAGCGAACGCTTCATAAATCTTGTGTCGCATAATTACAGTTAAAATTTATAAGCTTATCTCCTTAGCCGCTAATTTATTAGCGTGTTACAACGCGGCTAAAACCGAAGCGGCCGAAAGCTGCAGTTCGTCAAAGTGGCAATGATGTCGTTGTCGGTTCTTTGTCTACAGGATAAAGAGGAGAAGGAAGAGGAGGATAAAGAGGAGAAGGAAGAGAAGTTCTCTGCTGCTTGCGCTCATTATGGCCAAGTATCGAAAATGTGTATTTAAAACGGCGTGAAAAACAATTTGTTGCCAATTTTATGACGCCTCGAGTCGCGAGTCGCGGCCACAATTCATGTGGCAAGTGAAGCAGCATGAAAAAGCGAGAACAAATTCATTTGAAGTCCGTTGAAGCTGTTGCAACTCTGGTCGCTGGTCTCTGGTCTGTTCTGGCCTGGCCTGAGACTGCGGTCGAAAGCGGCCCGAAAGCGGTACTAAGTGTCAACCCCATAGATTTATGCGTATTGTCTTTTTTCGGGTTACTTGGGCTCACATTCCGGGAAGCCTTTCCAACTGCAGAATGAGATGGAGAATCGAGCATGGAGAGACTGAGGAGACTGGAGACTGAGGCCAAGGCTGCTGCCAACCGACTGCCGAACATTAATCATTGTGGGCCAGGCCAACAGCATTTGCGGCAGCACTCGAGGCGTTTGTAATGTGCCTCAACTCTCTCGCTCTCGCTCTCTCTCTCTCTCTCTTCGCTCTGGACATGACCTCTCCCTCTCTCTCCATCTGGCCGGGATTAATGTACGCGCGCAAGGTATTTTGAATGGGCTTTTTATGGTCACATTTATTGAATTTATAACGTAATATACTCGCGCCCATGACTCATGCTTAGAACTCTGCTGCAGCATCCACTTCCAGCCTTCCACCGTGGAACAATTCTGTTACATTTGTACCAAATCAAAATTGGTACAATTTTCTTATTTATTAAATTTATTAATTAATCAATAACAATGTTGTCAATAACTACACAATTTTAATAATTAATCAATAAATTAAGAATAAATAATAATAAATGATAAATTAACAGAATTGTTCCATAGTGGAACAACAACTTATTGTAGGCACACTTATTTTTAACAATTTATTATTATTTTTGATCAAATGTAAAAGTGCTTTTATGTCAGGGAAAACTAAATAAATTAGCTAATTATTAAAAAAAAGGACTAACAAAGTAATAACTATTTTATAGATTCCCAAAATAAAAGACTTTCTTTTAATTTTTTTAGGTTCAAGGCGAAAGTACGTACTGTGGAACATTTGCTACATTTGTGCCCAAACTGGCACATTATTTATTCGTTAAATTAGAGTTTATTCAAAATTAAACATTTTTGGTGGAATTGCGATTTTTGTTCATGCTTTGATTATTACTAAATTATTACACTTTACATATTTATTAAAATGCTTTGAAAATTGTAAAAAATTACAATTTTAGAAACTTTTTCCTCCATTTCATACAACATTTTTCTGATATTATCCCATAAAAAAATCATAAGAATTACTAGCGAAGAGATTTTTGAAAAAAAATTTTTTGCAGTCACTATTAGAATTGTTTGGAAAAACTTTGTGCATCAAAAATTTTTTTTAAATCGAGGATAAAAGTTGAAAAAGTAATTTTCAATATTTTCAAATAATGAGTTGCTATAACTTTCGTTTTCTGTAAATACTTTTGAAAAGGTTTGTATATTAGTTTAATGTAATTGAAGCTTTCGATTAAAGTTGCTTTTTGTGCTGGTTGAAATAAGATGTGAGCCACTGTACGTATCAATTAATATACTTTTCATTAATTTTTTCGTTCTTATAAATTTTATAAAAAATACTTTTTAGCAGGCAAACGTATGTATTAAAAGTAAATTGCAAAAATGAAACATTTCCCCCGAAATTCTGGTACAAAATACTTTAAGCAATTGGCAGGCATGGTTCCACTGTTCGCGTTCCACTGCCCACTGTCCACGATTCACCTTCCTCCGTTCCGCTATCAGCTGCATCCAAAGTCCACAATCCACAGTCCACAGTCTGCACAGGTTCCAAATCCAAATCGCCGTTCAATTCGTGGCGAGGGCAATAAAAAATTATGCTTAAACAAAATACTCAACTACTATAAATTCAACAAAATATTACTAAACTTAAATTGACTTTTTATGAAGTCATCTCTTCGGCACGAAGCGCGTGCCATAAAAATTCACTTAACACACAACAACAACAACACAACACAACTCCCACGCAATTCCTCGATTGCTTACTCTTTCTCTTCCTCCCCTTTCCCCTCCCTCTTGCACACATTCACCCGCTCACTCTCACTCTCTGTATTAATCCTCTCTCTCGTTGCGCCTTCCCGTTGCTTTCCAGTTTGCCCTTTGTTCAACTCACGCCTTGAATTCGCCTTTGACTTGTGTGAATTCGCCTCAATATCAAAACACACACACACACACACATTCACAATGTCACCAACAATGAAACTCAAAACCAAACTGTAAATCATTCACAAAATTAAGATGTTTGCGCAGTCGCAGCATTTTTTTTGCTGCATGACAGTTCACAATTCTCAAAAACGCTCTCAATTTCTTACACTCGAAGGCGGCATAACGGTACGGTACTTACTCCCCGTGGGGTTAAGTGAGAAATATTTGAAAGAACTGAAATTTCTCAAATAATCAAATTTCGGTTATATTCGCAGTTAGGTTTTCGGTTACGTAACGGTTACGTAGCGGTTACCGGATTTTTGTATTTGTCGGTTTCGAAATACCGGTAAGATTTCGGTTCACAACAAAATGTATTTAAAATGTTAAAGATATGTAATTTTGAAAACAAATATTGAAACATTTCAAAAACTAAGATCATTTTATGGAGAACAATACACAAATTAGAAAAAAAATCATTTTTATTTCGAAAATCAGGATTGCATTTTAATATTCTAATTTAATGTAATGCTGGACCAAGCCGAACTTAACCGTTAAGCACGAATTGGTTACTAAACGGTTATTTCGGTTTAAATAATTTCGGTTTTTGGGTTTCGGCATAATATAAAAAAGTTTTGTTGCGGTTACGGTTTCAGTTACGGTTACCAATTTCAATCTGTTAATACCCGTAAACGGCTATGGTTTTAATTCCTGATCAAAATTTAAGTGCAGAAGATACTCCACATGAAAATCGGTTAAGTTTTGTTTAACTTATAAGCTTTAAAAATTAAAAAAAAAACTGTCAATGGTTAGGTTTGAAAATTATCGAAAATTTTCAAAACAAATTGTAAACTCTCAAATGAACAAAATTTAATTACAAAATCAAAACAGAGTCCAAAAAATGAGCAAAAAGTCATTCCACAAGAAGGTTGGTTTCGTTTTGTTAAAGTTTTGAGTTTGAAAAAAAAAACAAGACTGAATATAATCAAAGTTTTTCAAAGTGCATTCAAATTGTAGAGCTTTCAACAAAATACCTACGCTTTCAATAAAGTCCATTTGCTTTAGTAATATTACCTAAATTGTTTTTATTAAATTATTTATGATAATACTCAATTATTCGCTGCACATCTATTATCCACTCGAATCTTCATCATCATCATCATCATCATTATCATCATCATCAGCTTCATCTTCATCTTCATCTTCATCATTATTGTGCTCGTAATTATTCGAGTATCGCATATTTTGGTGTCTCGCTCTGTCCTCGCTCTGTCCTGCTCATTCCCTCAACATGACAGACACTTTTAACACCTACGCGACGCAGTCGCTGTCGCTGTTGACGTCGCTGTCGCTGTCGCTGGCGTCGCTGCACTTCAAGCTAAACTTAAAAAAAAGAGCCGTCGTCGTCGTCGTCGCCAAGGTGTCAATTTGCGCCGTTGGCATGCCAGCTCACACACACACACATACACACACACACACACACACACACATATGTGCTTACTCTGTCTTTTCTTTTTTTTTTGTTGTTTTGCGCCGTCGTTTGTTTTTTTTTCTCTGTATGCAAATTTAATGGCTAAATTAGACGGCATAAAAAACGCTAAGGTTTCGCTTGAATATTAGGCGTGATTATGGGCCAAGATTGTGCCTGCGAGCATAATTTGCATAATGAATTTAATGCGATTTAATGTAATGCCAGCAATTGTCGATCTTTCCATCTCCCTCCCTCCATTCCAATTCCAATTCACATTCCCATTCCAATCTCCAACTCGATTTTCATCTTGATCGTCGCTTTCATTAATTGAGTAATTAATGCCAACGCCCACGGTTCATTATAGAGGCAGCGACGCAAGCAGCGACGCTGGCAGCGGTAGCTGATAACAAGATCTGTGATCTGTGGAGAGAGGGAGGAGTAAGGGGGAGGGGTTTAGACCACCTACTTGGAATCCAATTCAAAACGAAATCAAAAGCAAATATCTGTATAATTTAAATGTTTATTAAATTATGTATTTTATTTATGAACATTTCTTGTTGTTGTTGTTGTTTCTGTTGTTGTTGTTGCTTTGAATTTATTATACAAACACACGCAGCTGAAACTCGCATCCGCAATTCCCAATTTGAATCCAATTGGAAGCCGCTTTGCGTGCTTCAACTTCCAGTGGGGACTAGAATATTTTTTTATTGTACAACTTAATTGTTTAGCAACTTTAAGCACTAAACTTACACGCTACGCTATAAATATTAATATTATTATTATTACATATTATTAGTGTAATTATAAATATTGCTCTATGATGGCTCTGCCGACGCCGCTGCCGACGCCGCGGCCGCCTCCTGCAGCTCCTGGAGCTCCTCCTCCTCGCGCGTCAGCGGCACCGTCGAGTGGTTGTAGAGTCCCTGGGCCATCAGCTGCAGCGCCAGCGGATTCTTGGTGCCGCTCGACTTTTTCAGCTTCGCGCGTTTGTTCTGGAACCAGATCTTGATCTGCGCCTCGTTCAGGCCAAGTTCGCCGCTCAGCTGCTGGCGACGCTTCTCCGTCAAGTAGCGATTCTCATTGAACTCATGCTGCGAGAGAGGGAGAGAGAGAGAGATAGAGATGGAGAGAGAGAGCATTAGTTGTTGGCAGATATAGGTACACTGAAAAAAATATGAAAATATTTTTTATTTAATTTTGTGCAATAAATTTAAAAGAAATGCGTCGAGAAATTACACTCAGAGAAAATTGTGCACTCACATTATAAAATAAATTTAAATATACAAACAAGCGGGAAGAACTATTATCGAGCTCACGACTTTAGGATACCCGTTACTTATTTAAATAAATTTAAAATATTTTTTATTGCATGCTTTTAGGCACTTACATTGCTTGAAAACTTAAATCAGCCATTACAACCTTTCTATTTGTCCGATCTTGTTACGATTTAGTAGGATAATAGTTAATAATAGTAGTTAACGATTTACGGAGACGGAAAGGGGCGTGGCAAAAATTTGAAACAAACTTGATCTGCGCTGGGGTTTACAGAAGTCTGTGTGCCAAATTTGGTTGCTCTAGCTATTATTGTCTCTGAGATCTAGGCCCTCACACGGACAGGCAGACAGACGGACGTGGCTATATCGACTCGGCTGTTGATGCTGATCAAAAATATATATACTTTATAGGGTCGGAGTTGCTTCCTTCTCCCTGTTACATACATACATTGCAACGAATACAATATACCCTTTTGCTCATTTTTTAAGTAACGGGTATAATCAATAAAAACAATTTTTGTGACTGCCTGATATTTTTCAAGCATTTGTTGAGCTTTTAACCTTTCAAATTTATAATTAAAATTCTATATAATGAATTTTAATGAATTTTTCTCATTATATCTGAAACTCTTTTGATCATTTGCTCTGAGTTGTAGCTAAATAAATCATTAAATTAATAGTTAATTTAAATAGATTTCACATTAAATATAAAATTCACCAAATTATACTTTAAACATTTTGTCATTGAATCAAATTAATTTTTCTTTAAATTCATAAAAAATATAAAATGCTAATGTAAAATTATAAACATCAATTATGAATATTTTTTCTGTGTGCAGATTTAAAAAATATGAAAAAACATCTTTATTGTCATATGTTTTTTATTTTATTAACCTTTTTTTTTTGTATTATAATAGTTTATTATTTTTAACTTTTTTTATTATAAATTTAATTTTTTTATATTTTCGAAAGCATTTTTGTTTCATTCCCATTTTATTTTATTAATTTTTTTCTATTTTATTTTTATTATAAATTGATTTTTTTTAAATTTTCGAAAACACTTTCATTTTGCGCAGTGTATGGTAGCATAGGTGTTAGGTAAGCTCACCTTCAGTCGCGCCAGCTGCGTGCCACTAAATGCGGTCCTGGGTCGCTTATCCTCCGGCACATTGTTGCAGCCAGAGTTGCCATCCGCGTCCGATTTGTCGCCGCTGCCCGCGCTGCCCGCGGCACTCGACGCCGTTGGTTTCTTCGGTTTGCGCGCTCGTGGACCTGTCCAAAAATAAGAGAAGAGCAGATAGAGTGTGAGAGAGAGAGAGAGAGAGAGAGAGAGAGAGAGAGAGTGAGAGGGGGGGCAAGGTCATAAAAATTCCACGACGCACATAATGGCAATAACATGACTGGACTCTGTTTGCGGACTCTGTTTTCTGTTTCCTGTTAATGTTTCTGTTCCCGTTTCTGTTCCTGTTTCTGGCCAACTCATTGCGCACACATAAATCCTGCTGCTCATATATGCACTGCTATTTGGTCCAGCAATTAATTCACATTTAAATGCGTGCCCAGACAACCCCTGGCTAGCAACCCCCAACCCTCTTTTTAAGGGGGCGGCGGCCAAAACAATTAAAGTTTTTTGGAAATTTGCGCGCGTCATTTTGAAAAGTAATCAACGCAATGACTTTTCACTGTGGCTAATTTCCCGCCCAGTTCAACCCCCCCAAAACTGTCCCTGTCACACCCCCCCCCCCCTCCGCCCCTGTCAACGCCTTTCTTGACTTGAGTTGTCTTGCTTTTAATTAACAGCACTGGCAACAGAGACAGAGACAAGCGCAGAGAATCAATGTCTCAGACAACATCTCCGACATCTCCCACATCTCAACCCCCGCCCACTTTGCCACCCCTTAAAGTTTTTCCAGGGGCTGCATATCGAATTGCGGCTAAATACGCAAATATTCGAGCAGTCGTTAAAAGGGTTTACCAACTCAACTCTTGGCCAAAAAGTTGAGCTCATTTCGCAGAAATAGTTGAGCTGAAAATTAAGCAATTATGAGGTTTACTAATGCACATTTCTGGGCAACCCTGAGAAACCGTTACGTTACGTTAGCAGAGTTACCAGAGTGACCACAAGTTGTTGCGGTTCTTGGAGACCAAAAATATTTTGTAATTTAAGCCAACATTCGTCATAAGACGCCGTTTATGGGGAGTATTTATTACATTTTCTTCTTTAAGGGTAGTTTTAGGGGTCAAGTCTTTTAAAGGAATAAATTAAAGAAATTCAAATATGGTACATATAAAAGAGCTGGGGACTGCATGAAAAGACAGCAGCATTTTCCAAACTTTGTTCCTTAATAAGCCCAAAAACATACCTGTTAAATACTTATTAGTAATCATAATCATTAGAAATTAGATTATTTTTGTTTAAGAGTCGAACTAATGTTTAAATGACGATAATTTTCGGGTTTGCCCAATTATTTAATGATTACGATTACAAAAAATCAAAAATAATCTAAAATTATTACAAATATTCAAAAATAATCAGAAAAAATTAAAAATAATCAAAAAATAATAAAAATAATTGAGTATTCGGATTATTTTTTATTTTTTCCTGATTATTTTAGATTATTTCTGATTATTTGTGACATTTTAGTAAAAATCAAAGTATTTTAAATTTGCACAATCAAAGAGCCAAATAATCAGAGAAAATCAGAAAAAATCCAAAATATTCAGAGAGATTATTTTTGATTATTTTTGATTTCTTCTGACTATTCTTGAATAATTGTAATCATTTTAGATTATTTCTAAATTTAAGTGATCGTAAACTTTAAAGTCACTACGATTATTTCCAAAAAATAATCTCATTGATTAGTTATTCTTATCGAAATCTAACAGGTATGCTTCATTCATATTTTATCGATTTTAATGGGGATTATCCAACTGATAATGAATTGAATTCCACATGAATTCTGCATTTAAGAAGATCATGATATTTTTATATTTTTCCCGTGGGTTTCCTGTAATTATAAATATTTTTGAAGCTTCCAAATTTAATAACTTTTGATTTGATACCTATGTCAGTCAGTCAGTCAAATTAGCTTAAAAAACAAACAAAGATATACTTATTTCACCATAGTCCATTTCCACACTCTTAAAGTGACATTCAGCCAAACATCTTGTACTTACTTCGACCTGCAATGAGAAAGAAAGAAAAGAAAATGTTATTAAATTTGTTTCCAGTCAAGTTTTCTTAGGCGAAACAAGTGAAAATTAAATTTACTTTTAACGCGAATCAATAAAATATCGAAAATTGATTAAATTCCACGACGCCAGCAAAAAGTTTATCTAAAAAAAAAGGTAAAACGTGCTGGAATTTCCCGAAACTCAATCTCAAGTCGAAAGCCGAAGAAGGTTCAATCTAAAGGACGCCATTCCTTGGATGTGTGTCCTTTCGTCCTGGCTGTTGGCAGTTGGTTGCAACAACCTTCAAAACAAATGTACCGACACTAATGGCAACCCAGCCAGAGTCATGCCCCAAGTTAAATCGTTGGAAAAATTGAACAAATCAATTTTGTCAACAAAATGCCGACAATGAAATTAAACCGAAAACATTAACAGTACAGAGTACAGTTAAACGTGGCACAGTGGCTCGTTGTTAGCGTTATTGGGTTGAAATTTCAAATATATACTCTCAATACTTTAAAGAAATAAGAGTAGGCGTGGCACCGAAAGGCAGTAAATTAACGTTCAAACTTTTGTAATTTAAACTTTTCAAAATTCCAACAAATTCAAAAAAACAAATTTTAAAACAAAACAGTGAAGATTTTGAAAAATTATTTAAGTTGCAGTCTAAAAATTTTCTAAATTCAAATATAATATATGCTCTTAATACCTCAAGGAAATTTTGGTAAGAGAAGTAAGTTTAGGCGTGGGACAGAAAAGGCAGTAAACTAACGATCAAATGTAAATTTTTGTTATTTACACTTAACAAAATTCCATCAAATAAAAAAAAATTGAATTTTAGAAACTAAACTCTTAGCATATTTTAGAAAATAGCTTCAACTTTAGTCTAAAAATGTTCTAAATAATAAATAATAATAATAAATAATAATAATAATAAATATTTAAGAAAATTACTTCAACTTCTGTCTAAAAATTTTCTAAATTTAATTTAATTCAAAAATATTAACATTATTCTCTAAAATTGATTTTCGACACGAGTTTGAGGAAAACAAACCACTGTGCGTGGCTGCACGTGTTCTTTAAATCAGTTGCGGGTAGGTGGAGGGCAGGAAAGGGGATGGTGGAAGGTAGAAAGGAGGCGTGACTCTGTTAAGGTGTTATCACGGTTTTAAATTTCACACGCAGACCTTGAAAACTGTCAGACAGCCAGGAGACGATGTCGATGTCGATGTTGATGTCGAAGTCGCTTTTGAGCCGCGTCATCGTCAAAGGCAGCACCAAGGGGGAGGGAAGGGTATGAGAGGGGTTGGGGAACGCATGTTGCCGGGCAGATAAGCCGGAGTTCACAAGTTGCATGCCAAGGCGTCCTCAACTCAACGGCGCCAGGACATTGCCTCTTGCGAGGGGTTGCCACTTTGTTGCTTGTTGTTTGGCAGGTTGCCAGTTCCTGTTGCCCCTTCCCTTCCCCTTCCCTTCTCTCTACCCTCTATCCTTCACTTGAAAGCTGCAACAATTGCTAAGCGTTAAATCTGTTGCTATTTGGCCGCCGTCCCTTTTTCTTGCCCCTTTTTTTTATATGCTATTGTGGAAATTTGTGATTTATAGCGTGTTAAATTTTTCATTGCTTTCGGCGCAAATTTGACACAATAAAAGTTTCAATGTTGTCCTTTTGATGCTGCAGGACGAGTGAAAAGGGCGAAGGAGTGGGGGAAGGATTGACTGACTGGTGTGTGTGCGGGGGAGAGAGACGGGGAGAGGAAGAGGGAGCTGAGAAAGAGTTGGAGGATGTGGCAAATTGGCTTTAATAGAAATTATATGAACTCAATCAACAGCAATTTTGAGCTGTGCAAGAAGAGAGGGAGAAAATGAGAAAAAGAGAAATATAGAGAGGGAGGTGAAAGGGAGAGAGAGTTACAGTGAGTAGAGTAGATGAAAGGGATGTAGTGGAAAGCATATACCCCAGGAAATTAAGTATATGTGGATGAAGTTATTCAAAAAAATATACTTTTAGCACAAAAGATTTGATGCAGATTTCTTAAAATAATCTTGTCATTTAATTTGCGTTTGAATGACACAAAAATTTCTTTAACCCATTAAGTACCCTTGGAAAATTTGGAATTTTTGTAAAA
Organism: Drosophila recens; assembly: GCA_037043495.1. Lineage (NCBI taxonomy): Eukaryota > Metazoa > Arthropoda > Insecta > Diptera > Drosophilidae > Drosophila > Drosophila recens. The sequence continues at coordinate 72,297 of JBAMBJ010001032.1, read as the reverse complement.
GTGTTATTTTTGTACTTTTTCCTCGATTTTTGACAAAAAATATTTTGATGCAAAAAAATTGTTCAAACAATTGTAGAAGTGAGTGATAAAAAAAATTTTCAAAAATATTTTTGTTAGTATTTTTTATGGTTTTTCGACATAATGGACATAATGGAGTAAAACTCTTCGATGGATCTACAGAGAATGAAATGTAGAATAGAATACACTGATAAAAAAAATTAATTAATAATTTAAATATCAAAAATATATTATTTTGTCATTTTTATTTCATTGTCATTATATTCTGTGTTCTCCCAATCCAGGCAACAAATGTTTTATCATTTAATTATACATTTTTTTTAATATCCCCAAATTCCTATATTTTAATTCTTAATATATTGATTATTTTATTCTTTCAGTTTATTTAAATTTGTTTATAATTCCTATTAATGAATAACGAATTATGTTACTTAGTTTTATTTTTATTTTTATAAATTCATTTGGTCAACTGCATTTAGTTGACACTAAATAAATCAATAAATAAATATGGCTTTCAATTTGATATAATGTTTTAGTTGGTGATTTAAATATATTAGTTATATCAATTTAAATATATCAACTTAATATCAGGGGTGCCACAGAAATCGCTTTTGCTTGAATTTGACTTGAATTTTTAAGAAATTTATGACAAATTCAAGCGAAAGCGATTCCTGTGGCACCTGATATTTAATTGATATATTATTTTAAGTTTTAAATTTTTTGTCGACTGCTTTTAGTGAACGTTAAAATATATAAAAAATTAAAAAAAAAACAGCTTGTAAAGGTCAAATCAGGTAGTGTAATTGGGTACTAACTGGGCTAATTAAACGTAGCTATAAAAACCGCAACTAGACTTGAGTCATAAAGAATAAGAAATAAATAATTAAAAAAAAAAAGGAAGATCGAAAACAAGAAGAGATCGACTTAACATGCACACTAACAACTTGGTACGCATTCACATAAATTGTTTTCATTTGCTGAGCTCATCATAAAACAACAACAACAGCAACAACAACAACAAAAAGACGAAGCGAGACAAGTTAACAAAATGCGGCAAGCAACAAAAAAATACAAAAAATAAAGAAAAAAACGGGAAGATGTCTTCATCATCGGTTGTTAAACGCACTGAGCCAAGTTGGCAAGAGCTGCTGCCAACTGCCAGCTGCGGACTGGCCAACTGGCAACTTGGCTAACAAACACACAACACAACAAAAACCAAAGCAGCAAAAAAATAAACCAAGTCCAAGTCGAGGCCAAGACGAAGTCAAAGTCGGGCATATGTTTAAAATAAGCGCATTTGTTTTATTTATGCTTAACATGAGTTGCAAATGCCAAAAACAGTCTCAGTCTCTGAGCCAACTCCTTCTTTTGGCAGCACGGCAAGCGGGCAACGGGACTGCGAGTGTATTGAGTAACCAGGCCAAGACTCTTTGGCCAAGATGCGTTACCATTTGGGCAGCAACTGAATAAACGTGAATGAGTGCGCAATTAAATGTTAAGGCCAAGGCAACAGGGAGCATAAATTCCCTCTTTGTAGGTGTGATTGTACACTGCACCAAAATCTTGTCCTGAAATTGACCTAAAAATTAAGTCAATTTTTTTTTTAAACAACTAGAAAGTTTTCGTAAAAAGTTTATTGTCTACCAAAAAAATATAGATATTATACTTTTTTTGGGTTAGCTTCAAACATTTTTAAATTTGCTAATCCTAAAATTTTACAATATCGCTATAAAAATTCAATTCTTTGCCTAATTTTAGAATTTGTTTGTCATGAATAAAGTGCGAGTTCTTTAAAATTTAGTATGATTTTCCACATACTTAAAATTAAGATAACTACCCGAAAAGGTTGTTAATTTTAGCTTAAAATTTACAAAATCGCCCCCAATAAATTCAATTCTTAGTCAAAAAAATTTGGAAATTATTTTTCTGGAATTAAGTACGAATTTTTTTAAATTGGTAAGTGTTTTTCTTAATCCTAAAATTTTCAATATCGCTATAAAAAGTCAATTCTTAGCCTAATTTTAGAATTTATTTTTCATGAATAAAGTGTAAATTCTTTAAAATTTAATATGATTTTCCACAATACATAATATTAAGAAAACTGCCCTAAAAATATTAATTTTTATCGTAAAGTTTAGAAAATATCCCTTTAAAAATTTAATTCTTGGTCTATAAAATTTAGAAATTATTTTTTTGGAATAAAGTGCAAATTCTTTTAAATTTTATATGATTTTACACACTGCCATAAAAAGTAGTTTTTTTTTGCGTAATATTTAAAAAATCGCTCTTAAAAAATTAAATTTGTAGTCTGCAAAAATAAAAAATTATTTTTCTGGAATAAAGTGCGAATTTTTTTAAAAACTTTTAGTGTTTTTCTTAATTTTCGGGAAGTACACTATAAGAAAAAGATATTTTTAATTTTTTTAATTTATCAAATTTCCGTAAAAAGTTCTTAGCTTTTAGAGTTTTGAATTCTATAATTTAAAAAAAAACGTTTGTTTTAGGTAACAATATTTTTAATTTTTTAATACTTTTCGTGCCTTGAAAAACATTTTTTCAATAAACCAAAATTATATAGATTTTCCAAAAAATATAAATTAAATTTTCTCAGTGTAAAATCCCCTTTGCCCTCCCCAATCTCCTCTCTTAACCACCCAAAAAAAACGCAGCGATCGCAACTGAAATTGACTTATAAAGATCTCAAACTAACGGGCCACACACAGTCACAGTCGCAGTCGCAGTCAACGAGATCCGATGCCGATGTTAATGCCGTCACAGGGGAGCCTAACATAACATATAAAAGCCACTCTTGGCCCGGCCAGAACCAGCTGGTTAACTGGGCTTTTACGAGTAGACAGCGTCTGAGCCGCATGTAAGCGATATGTTTGACAGTGTCGATGGGATATTGTCTCAGTTCTTCTCTCTCTCTCTCTCCAGTTCATGTTCTTCTTCTTGTTGAGGGCCAGACTGATATCGGATCTGTTGTTGGCCAATCTAATGATCAGTCAGCTCATTAATAAGCCATAAAAGCAACACGTTGCCAGGGAAATTAACGCATTGACGAAAAGTGAAAGTCAGATTGATAATCATTTGAGATCAATAGATAGAGGCAGAGAGAGAGAGCGAGAGGGAAAGAGAGAGAGAGGTTGAAGGCGAGGAGTAGATATAAAGAGAGACAGATTAAAAAAGATCGAGAAACATACAGAGAGAGAGGGAGAGAGAGAGAGAGAGAGAGAGAGAAACAGAGAGAGAAACAGAGAGAGGGAGAAACATAGAGAGAGAGAAACAGAAAGCGACGGTGAAGGGGAGAGGCAGATATAAAAAGAGAGGTATAAAAAGAGAGATATCAAAAGAGAGCGAAAGAGACATACAGAGAGAGAAGGGCAGATAAAAGATTTGGACTAGAGAGAGAGGGAAAGCGGAAGAAAGAGAGTCAAAGGAAGAAATATCGGGAGAGAGAAAAACACAGGAAGAAAGAGAGATACACAGAGAGAGTGACATATGGAGAGAGAAAGAGAGAGAGAGACAAAGAAAGAAAGAGAGAGACACATTGAGAGGGAGAGAGACACATGAAGAGAAAGAGAGACATAGAGAGAAAGATACAAAGAGAGAGAAAGAGAGAGGCATAGATGAAAAGAGAGACACAGACAGAGAGAGAGAGAGACATAGCGAGAGAGACAAAGAGAGAGAGAGAGAGAGAGACATAGCGAGAGAGACAAAGAGAGAGAGAGAGAGGCATAGAGAGAGAGAGAGATAGAGATTTAAAGAGAGAGAGAGAGATAGAGATATAAAGAGAGAAAGAGACACATAGAAAGAGAGAGAGACATAAAGAGAGAGAGAGAGAGAGACATAGAGAGAGACATGTAGAGTGAAAGAATATACTCCCGACTTCAATTGTAAATATTTAAAGTGATCTCAATTTAAGATCCAATTTCCCTTCCAATTCCAATTCTCTTTAGCCAACTCCCACAACAATTCGCAGCTCAAGTTCCCGTCCGCCACCGCCAGAGGGCGCTTTTGCTGCCTTTGCCTGCCATTGCCTCCCATCCGATCCACTCAGTTGGGCTGACAGGCAAATTAACGCTGCGGTTGACTGTGATTATCGATTGCCAATCGATTGTGGATTGTGTTGATTGTGAACTGAAGAACCGACTGCCGAAGACTGAAGACTAAGCAATTGTCATCAATGCAATGATGATTGATTGATTGACACGTCGATTGATTTGATCGCACGTTAATTGAAATGATTGACAACTCGTTGCGGCAAGTTGCAGTCATAAGTCACAGTGCCGGCAAATAGTAAACGGCGACTGACAAACGATGGCAATGGCAACAGTCGAAGTGTTTAGTCTGCAGTGTTGGCCTGGCTAAGAGCCAGAGTCAGAGTCAGAGCCAAAAGCTGTCAGCGGTTTTGTCTATCGCTCAATCTCAATCTTGACTTGGCTCAAATCAAAAATAGTTATTTAGTTGTTGTTGTTGTCTTCTTCGTAGTTGTTGTTGTTGTTGTTGTTGCTGGCATTTTCCAAGGCGGCGGCTTTTCCGCTGAGGCACTTGCAACGTTTTGTGGCAACATTCCAGCGCATAATTTGCGCTGTCACATGGAAATATGTATTTAGATACATTTTTAATTGCTTTATCAATATTGTTGTTGTTGTTGTTGTTGTTGCTGTTGTTGTTATTATTATTGCTGTTGTTGTCTGTTGCCTGTTTTGCATTTGAGCCAGCTTTGCATAGCAATTGGCCAACTTGTCTTGGAGCTGCCTTTCATCCTCCGCAACTCGAAGACTTCAATTTGATGTGCCTGGTTGTTGTGAAAGGCGTCAAAACATGTGGCTAAAACTGATGTCGGCTTACAAGGAAAGTGAAGCGAACCTCAAAACTGTCAACTTGGCCAACTGCAGTTTCTATTTGTATATACTTAAGCCATATTGCAGTGAAGGTCTACACAGTCTACACACTAATTTAAAAGTATCCCTACTTGTAGCACTAGGAAATAGTTAATAAATAAATAAATAAATAAATATAGACAGATAAAATTTGATCTATGAAGAGAACAATTAATTTCTCAATATTTTTAATATAATTTTTTGCTTGTGCAAAAAATTAAATTTATTCCCTTATGTTTATTAACATTTTTATATTTATATATTTTAGATTTAATCAAAAACTATTAAAAGTAAAAATTTGGTAAACTGTAATTTGCTGGTCCTAAATCTATTTTATATTAAATTTTGGAGATTATTCAATTTTTATATATTAGGTACAAGCTTAAATTAATTTCATGAGGAAAAATTTGTTAAAAAGAAATTAAAATGAATAAAATGTGAAAATAATATACATATAAATGTATGTTAGTAAAATACCAGGGACCGTAACGATTATAATTTTTAAAATATCAATTGTTAAATAAATCTTATTTGTAAACTTTTACCAAAAAAAAAAAAAAACTCTTATTTTTCGATTTAAATAAAAAAAAATATTAAAAAATACTAAAAAAAATACTTTAGCAATTGAGAATAAAAGTTATTTTTTAAATTTTATTATAAAAATTGAAAAATAACATTTATATGTAGTTTTTATAATAAAAATTGAAAAATAACTTTTATTTTATAATTTTTAAATAAAAATTGAAAATAAAAGTTTATCCAGTTTCTCATAACTCTTATTAGCGGTCCCTGTAAAATACTATATAACAAAATATATCTATTAAAAACAAGAAAACAGAAAATAAGCTTAAAATTCATAAATTAAGTATTTTTAAATACGCGTAAATAAAATCTAAAACACAAATAAGTTAAATATAAAGTTGTCTAAATTATCAGCAACTCTCATAGCCCCCATTATTCTAGCTAACCAACTTCACACTCCAATCTGCAGCCAAGTGTAGCTCAGAAGATTGCAAATACATCGGTTTTGAGTTTCACATACATATGATTAACATTGATTGGGTTCAAGATGGGTCGCAGTCACTGTAGACTGTGGCAGGGGCTAAGCAGACACTGTGCGACCGCAACGAACGCATTGCTGTGTGTGGCGACAAGGCAACAACAAATTGTAAACCGCATTTTCCGCTGATATTAGCAAACAATTTCATTAAGAAACCTGCAATCGATACTCGAGACGCCAGCTAAAAAAAAGCATAATAAATATAAATAAAAAGAAGGAGGCAACAACACATCAGGTGGCATTTGAAGCTGTTGTTGTTGTTGTTGTTGTTGCTGGCGACATCGATCCGACTGCGCGTTGAGATACAGTATCTTGCCAAAGTATCTGTATCTGTAGCTGTATCTCTGGCCTAATAGACTCGTCGCACTGCTTTTTGCCCCTGCTCACTTTATTATTTTTCATTTTTGCAATTGAGGTGTGAACATTTTACGCTTCCATGGAGATTTGGTCTAAATGCATGTGTGTGTGTGGGCCACTTTTACGGCCTCTCAATTAACGCAATCTTCGAAGTCGAATTCAAATAAAAATAAATAAATATTGCTGCTGACTTTCACCTCAAGATCTGAAGAGACCACCCCAAAAAGAGTTCAGCTTATTTATGATAAATATTTATTGCGGTAGTCAAAATAAAAGCAATCTACACATTAAATTCTATAGACTACAGTCTACAGTCTCTGATCTGCCGTCTAAACGATCGCAGCGACTATTTGCCTAATGAATATTAAGATTACGAACGCGTTTAAAGAATTGTCGAAGGCGACAGAAGAGAGAAAAGCAACGATCAACTTTTGACCTACCTGAGAGTTGAGTCTGTCGATCGGTCCAACTGTCGATCGGTCCAACTGTCGATCGGTCCAGCTGTCGATCGTTTGCCTGGCGTCAGCCCCGAAATAATTTGTAGATCAATAAATGTTCGCTTTATGGCTCTATTAGTGGCCCATTCTACGCTCCATGCTGATCGTCGATGCCCCCGAAAGCTGCACACATTTTAATTACGATCATCGTGTGGAGTCTTCGAAGTCAGAGCCAAAGATGTGGAGGATGTGGAGAAAACAAATATGCGAATAAGTATGTTCACACCATGCCCACCCAACATTAACATCAATCTTCCACGGATCAAAGATGCAAAACACTTGAGGACCACACCGATGATCATGATCATGATGATCATGCGAATGCGAATGGGAATGATGATGACGCAGACAGCTCAAAACAAACCGACATGATCATCTTTATCATGATCTTCATCATGATCATAATTAACATGATCTTCATCATGATCTTCATAATGATCGCACATGCGCATTGATGCAGAAGACGACGCGACGCGACGATCAAGACCAAAACGAAGACATCAAGACAGACAAAGTCGCAGTCTTCAGTCTCCAGTCTTCGGTCTCCAGTCTCTGACTGAAGATGAAGACGCAAACGAAGGCGGAGAGACCACAGTCCAAGTATCACTGTCTGAACTTGGGTTTGGCTCTGGGTCACTCAGTGGAAGCTTCACAACTGCGCTACAATCAAATCTACAGGGTATATGCGAAGTGTGGCAGAATACACTTAAAGTATAGTTCAATTTTAGTAGAAATTAGGTGATCTTCGTGACTTTAGTCAGAGTACTATTTCTTCACACAAAGTGTTTTTGGAATTCTTTAAATTTAAATAAGTTCTTAAAGCTGCATTAACAGAGTGTAGGGCATTTACAACGGATTTAAGTGTAAACTAGCTAAGGAAAAGTCTTCTTACATCAATTTTATTCATGTTTTAATAAGAATTATAAACGCTTACAATATAAATAGAGCGAAAGAATCGAAATTTTAAGCATACCTGTTAAATTTCGATTAGAATATCTAATCAATTAGATTATTTTTGGAAATAATCGTAGTGACTATATAATTCGCTGTTGAAAAAGTTGTGGTTATATAATGATTACGATTACAAAAAAACAGAAATAATCTAAAATTATTACAATTATTCAAAAATAATCAGAAATAATAAAAAGTAATCTTTCTAATTATTTCGGATTATTTTTGATTTTTCTGATTATTTTGGCTACTTTGATTGTGAAAATTAAAAATAATTTGATTTTTACTAAGTAGTCATAAATAATCAAAAATATTCAAAATAATCAGGGAAAAATCAAAAATAATGCAAATACTCAAAATGAATATTTTTGATTATTTTTGATTTTTCTGATTATTTTTGAATATTTGTAATAATTTTAGATTATTTTTGAGTTTTTGTAATCGTAATCATTAAATAATTGGACAAAACCGAAAATAATCGTAATTTAATCATTAGTTCGACTTTTAAACAAAAATAATCTAATTACTAATGATTATGATTACTAATCATCATTTAACAGATATGTGTATAACTAGTTAACTTCTTAAATTTATCTAAAATAATAAAATTCAAATAAACATTTCAAGTCGTTGCAGCTCAACAAACCGACTGTAGGGTATAGAGCATGTTAAATCTGAAAATGTCTTAATAAAACAATTAATAGCACAGCTGAGCTCATAAGTTTTTATGCTGAGCGCATGATCAGAAGATCTGAAAGACAGGAGCGCATTCAACTGTAACGCGGGTAGCACAACAAAGTTATACGAATAAATACTTTTATCTCCGTTTAAGTTAACAGTTGGCTTGACTTTTGTTGACTGTCTATATTTATTTTATTTTAATATTTTATTTTACATTTATTTTTATTTTTTGAGTGCGCTCCTGCACTTTTGCAGTGGTCTGACGGCGATCGTATATCGTGTACGTACTATAAAGTAATTGAAAAGCACAACAGATTGTTTTAAATATCAGGCAAGCCGCCCAAGTTGACCACCTGTGTTTTAGCCAACTTCTGCTGTCTGCCGTTGTTGGACTGAACCTGAAGCTGAACCTGAAAATGAACCTCAACCTCAACCTGTGTGTGTGTGCTTATGGCCCTGCGGATTTATGGCCCATTGCCAGCCTCCAACTTCAGTTTGTTGTCTCTATGCAGCTGATCCGATCCACAACTTGGCAGTTGGCGCTCTCCAAAAAAAAAACACACAAAAAAGAGACGTCGCCAAACGAAAATCTTGAGCTCTCTTTCTGTCTTTCAAGTCTGCTGCTCTTATGCTAATTTCAAAGCCCCAAACCGAGTGGGGCCCAAGTCTCAGAGTCTGAGTTGGAAATGGAGATGGAGATGGAGACCCATGTGGACCACACACGTTGAGCGATTCGCATGCCTCAGTTGGGCCATTGGCTTGAAGAGGGCAGAGGGGAGACAGAGAGAGGGGAATTGTAGCTGCTTTTATGGGCCCAAAGTATTCGCCACCGGGTTTTTCGTTCGGCTTTGATAAACTATCGATAAAATGATGCGATCACTTTTAATTTGGTTTAGTTTAGTTTACCTACCGCATTCTTGGCCAAATTAAAAGCATAAAGCCATAAAACACACACACGCACAACCAACTGAACTTTTGATTGAAGCTAAAGTTGAAAGTTGCCGATTGGTTTCGATTTCAAGCCGAATTTCCACACAGTTCACAGTGTTGTGTGTTGTTAATTAAGTTATCAACGTTTTTTATGACGTCCCTTTCCCTCTCTCTCTGTCTCTCTCTCTCCCTCCCTCCCTGGGAATCTGGGAACTTGGCAGCTGCAGCTGGCGCCAACTGGCGCATAGAATATCTTTATATTGAAAGCAGCAGGAGTGATTTTTATTTATTTTTTTTTTTTTTTTTTATATACGTTTGTGTTGGAGAATGTGGATCGTTTAAAAAGCGACTTGACAATTTCCGTTGACTCTTTGGCATGTTTACAATGTGACTGACATGTCAGATCTCACAAGGAAGAATAAAATAGTATGACAACCCTAGCATAACGAAGCTGTGATGCGCTACAAGATAAGTTTGGGATCTAAATTACATAACATTTAATAAAAAATTCAAATTCGATGTTAGATAATAAGAAAAGAGCCCTTGTAAATCAAAAAGAGTGGCAGCCCTAGCAGTTAAAATAAGTATGACTCTTTTTAAGGAATTATTGACACTATTATAGTTCTGCATTAAACTGAGAGTGTTTATGAGAAGAAAAAGTGGAATAAATCAAGAAATATTTAATTTTTGTCACTAAGGATTGGCAACCCTTGCAGAACGTAATTGGTACCTGCTTACAAGGGCAGCTTTGTAATATTATTTGTATATTTAAATAAAATATATTTCTATTCAAAGTGAAATACATTTATCAGGGGTGCCACAGAAATCGCTTTCGCTTGAATTTCACTTATATTTCCATACAAATTTAAGTGAAATTCAAACAAAAGCGATTTCTGTGGCACCCCTGTATATTTTATATTTATTTTATATATATTTGTTTTAACATTCTTTCTACATTTGCATTTATATATTTAAAATATTTCTATTAAAAGTGGATTCTTTTTTTTCTACTCTTTTAAGAATCGAATTAAAAAACAAGGGGGCTCCGCCCCTGCTCGCTTCGCTCGCCTACCCCCGGCTCGCTTCGCTCGCGAGGAGGTGCGGCTACAGTCGAGTTTGCTCGACAGTAACATACCCTGTGCCAGTTTCCACAAAAAAGAATATTGGTTATTATAGAATTAGTAATATGTATAAAAGCATATAAAACATAAATAAATACATATTATATAGTAGTCCAATTTTAACCAAATCTGGTCAAAATATTTGGAAACATCCCATATGCATGTTCTGTCAGTTTGGTTGAGATATCTCAAACAACAAAAAAGTTTTTCATACTTAGACTTGATTTTCGTCTGATCGTTCCTATGGCAGCTTTATGATATTGTGATCCGATTTCAAGCAAATTTGGTCAGAATGTATGGAGCCTTCCCATATGCATATTCTGTCAGTTTGGTTCTTCAGTTATCTCAACCAACAAAAAAGTTTTTTATACTAAGACTTGATTTTCGTCTGATCGTTCCTATGGCAGCTTTATGATATTGTGATCCGATTTCAAGCAAATTTGGTCAGAATGTATGGAGCCTTCCCATATGCATATTCTGTCAGTTTGGTTCAGTTATCTCAACCAACAAAAAAGTTTTTCATACTAAGACTTGATTTTCGTCTGATCGTTCCTATGGCAGCTTTATGATATAGTGATCCGATTTCAAGCAAATTTGGTCAGAATATATGGAGCCTTCCCATATGCATATTCTGTCAGTTTGGTTCAGTTATCTCAACCAACAAAAAAGTTTTTCATACTAAGACTTGATTTTCGTCTAATCGTTCCTATGGCAGCTATATGATATAGTGGTCGCATCCAAATTGAAAAACAAACTTGATCTGCGTCCGGTATCCAGCAACCTACATACTAAATTTGAAGTCTCTAGCTATTATAGTCTCTGAGATCGACGCGTTCAAACAGACGGACGGACGGACAGACGGACAGACGGACAGACGGACGGACAGACAGACGGACATGGCTCAATCGACTCGGCTGTTGATGCTGATCAAGAATATATATGTACGTTATGGGGTCGGAGATGCTTCCTTCTGCCTGTTACATACATCACACAAATCTAATATACCCTTTTGACCATTTTCAATGGGCACAGGGTATAAAAAATTATAGTTTATGGAAAAATCGTATGCATAAAATCCCCTTAAATTTTTCTTATAATAAGTGCACATGTTAGTTTCTGTAATAAAAATGCTCTGCTTACTAGAGTATTTGAGTAAATAAACAACCTGCTGGCTGTGATATTAATATCAGTTCAGGCTTAATCCGATCAAAGATGTGCACGCATTGGAGTCCGAATTGAGAGAAGGAGAAAAGGGGGAATCTCAATGTCAACACGAATCGAATATTGAATCGAATCGAATCCGTTTGTTGAAATTCTCACGCTCCTCGCTGGCGACTTTTAATTACGCGTCTCCTTCGGCTCTTAAATGACAGCCAATGCAGCCTTTAATTAAGTAATTAGCGATACAAAAAGGCAAAACAAATCAACAAAATAAAAAACAAATAAAAGGAAGCAAAAACAGAAACAGAAATTGAATTAAATTTTAGTTTGTAATCTGTGCTTCAATTTCAACTGTCATTGGAGCTAAAGTTTCATACGCTCTCTGTCTCTCTTTCACACTGCCTCTCTTTCTTTTGTTATCCTTTCCGCCCTTCACAGAGAGAAAAAAAACTGTCATTTGTCTATTTTTAACAGACACGCCGACATGAAGGATTTAATTAAATTCAACTCGAGCTGACAGCTTCCATGCAGCTTTGATAGGGCTCTGAGGGCTGTATCTGTATCTATATGTGTGTGTATCTGTATCTATAGCTGTATCTGTGTGTGGGTGTTGTCTGTTGTCCTTCTCTCTCTTTCGCTCTGCACACTCTCAATTTTCGATTTGTTGACTTTTGATGCACATCCACTTTGACTTTTCGCTTTGTTTTCATTTCATTCCATTTCAAGCTTCTCACAGATTCCCAATGTAGTTGAAGTTGAAGTGCATGATGCAAAGCGAGATTTCAAAATTGATTTCGTAATTGAAAATAGGAAAAAAAAATAGAAAAAAAAGGAACAAAAAACGGTGAATTCGAGCCCAGTTAACTGATGTTTTCTTTGTTAATATAAATTTGCTTTATAAACAATGTGTGCATTAAAAATTTGTAACAATCTTTGGGTATTTATTAAATTAAAATATCGATTCTGTAAAGCATATCTAAACTTTTCTTTCCATAAATAATCTTTTTGATTATTTCGGATTATTTTTTATTTATTCTGAATATTCTCGCTATTTTGATTGTGAAAATTTAAAATAATTTAATTTTTACTAAATAGTCATAAATAATCAGAAATAATCAAAAATAATCAGAAAAAAAAATAAAAAATAATTCGAAAACTCAAAAAGATTATTTTTGATTATATTTGAATTTTTTGATTATTTTTAAGTAATTGTAATAATTTTAGATTATTTTTGATTTTTTGTAATCGTTATCATTAAATAATTGGGCAAAACCGAAAATAATTGAAATTAAATCTTTAGTTCGTCTTTTAAACAAAAATAATCTAATTACTAATGATTATGATAACTAATCATTATTTAACAGGTATGCTAGAAAATCATTTAGATTTTATCATCGCTTATCACTTGCAAAAGTTATCATCAAATGTCGCGTGTGTTTCTTGATTCTTGACTTGTTGTCAATGTCGTCTCGTGTGATTCATTCTCATTTGGGCCATTAAATCAAAGCTATGATAATGACTCACTTGATGCCTGATAATTGCATTCCTCGAACAAGTTACAGGCAAACACCCCAATCTCTCTCCCTTCCCCCTTCACCACCTCTGACTAAATCCAACTAGAAACATATGCAACAAATTCCATTCCCCTCCCCCTCCCCTCCCACACTCTGCACATGCCTTTGTGGCAAACTCAATTAGCCAAAATGAAAATGTCACAGTCATAATATTGTGTGTTATGAGCCAAATTGGCTGACTGTCGGCAATTTACTACCAGCAACAACAACAACAACTGGCCAACAACCAACAATCAGTGGCAGTTGCCACTTGCTGCAAGTTGTTGTTGTTGCATGCCACAAGACAAACAACAACAGCAACAACAACAACAGCAACAACAACAACACTTTGCATAGAAAACTAAAACCTGGCGTTGGTCGCATAATTAAGAACACGAATTGGCCAAGTTAGTTGTAGTTGCTGTTGTAGTTGTAGTTGTAGTACACGGCAACTCGTTGTTGGCCGCGTCAATCAGTCAACAAGGCAGCAATTTGGCTTTTTTCTTTTCCCCTGATTTTTTCTTTTAGACAAGACGACTCTCAATGCGAGCCAAGAGTTGTAGTTGCAGTTGCAGCGTTGGCCATTTATGAAATTAAGTTATTTTGCTCTTGGGGCCAAACAGTTGCAGCTGCAACAACAACAGCAACAACAACATCAGCAACAGCAACAACACGGCAACAACAACGATGTCAGCCACTTTTAAATGAGTTATTAGCCTCAAGTTGACGATTTTAGCGCTCGCTTTGCGCTGCCAGCAACAACAACCAATACAACAACAACGCGTTTTTCAACATTGTCTCGAGGTGATTGTCTATGAGTTATGGCAACGCCCATTTAAGTGGCTTCTTTGCGCAATAACCACAAAATGGCAGTGCCCCCCCCACCCCCTTCTTCTTACCACTACCCACTTCTCTCACCTCTTTCCACTGTGCCTCATTTTGTGGCATAAGCATAAGTGGTTGACACGCCGCAAAAGTCGATTGAAAATCATGTTTATCTTTAATGCTAATCATAAGGCCATAAACCGAGTCAACATCATTTCCCCACCCCCTTCCCACTACCACCAACCCTCACAATGCCAATTGCCCAGCTTCATTCAGTGCCAGCAGCAACAAAAACAACAACCAGCAGCAACAACAACAACCACCTTCAACCACCCTGTAAATTGTGCGTCGAGTGTGTCGACAAGATAAGCCGCATTTAAGTACTTCAAACACACAGCACGTGCTCCCTCCTCATCCCCTTTCCTATCCTCTTTCCCCACCCCTTTCGCTTTGCTTTATCAAATTCAACTCGACTATGAGTTACCCTGCAGTGCCCATGTAACTAAGCATTAATTAAATTAAATAAATGTTTAGCTCAAAACAATTTCCCATAAATGACATAGATAGTCAATACAATATTTAGGGTATTCCCAATTAGAGTGACCATAAATTAATCATGAAGTTAACAATAATAATACTTAATTTAAATAAATATTAAGCTCAAAACAATCGATAAATGCCATCGATAGTCAATACATCAGTTAGGGTATTCCTTATTAGAGTGACCATGGATTAAACAATATATTAGGACTACGAGTTACCCTGCATGGCATAGCTTAATAAGACAGCAGTTAACCAAATTCAAATAATGAGTTAAAAGCAACTGCCGATAAATGCTTTTAAATTGATTGTGAGCACATCAGTTAGGGTATTCCCTATTAGAGTGACCATGGAGTAAAGAATACTAAGACATGTATTCTCAAAGACAGAAGTTAATAAAAATCAATCAACTGAGTCGAAAAAGAGGTTTTCTAACGTATTTTACAACAGTAATAAGGATATTCGCCTAAGTATGGTCTTCCAATCAGAGTGACCATCCACCAAGCAATATATTATGAGTGTAATGCTGACAGAAGTTAATAAAAAAAATGCCCAGCTTTTAGTTCCTTAACGGTTGTTAAATCGGCACGTACGGTCTGTCAATTAGAGTGACCAAACTATAACCAATAACAGCATGAGATGCCGTCTATTCAGACTGTCACAAAAGTAAAAGTTAATAAGATATTAAGTAGTTTCCTAAATACTTCAAAGACAGCAAACACGGTATTACCAATTAGAGTGACCATAGAGTGTTCAAAACATATGAAGAGTAATTTATCAAATAATGCCCAAATAATGGTAATAAATAATAAATATTAAAACGACATATATGATATTCTCAATTAGAGTGACCATGGCTAACTTTATAACTCCTGTATAACGATTCTTTCCATAATTTAAATCGATAAATGTATCAATTTTGCTTAAATTAATGAAATATATTTTTAACCTTCATTTAAAAGTAATTGAACTTCTCGCTCTCTCAATCTCTCTCTCAATTCACCGTCTCTCCCTTTCTCTGGTCTTCCCCTGGTGAAGGGAGACTCTCTCCCCCCGCGCCCTTAATTTGCATTGATTGTCGAGGGGAAATTAATTAAATTTGGCAACTTGAGCAACTTGTTGAGCAAATGTATCGCTATAAATGGTCGCCCATCAATTTGCCAGCTGCCAGGCATCACATTTCACATTTGTAATGCTTCTCTCTCTCACTCTCCTCCACTCTCTTCCCCTCTCTCCTTATCAACTGTTCTGCTTTGTCACGTTCTGAAAAGATTGAAAAGGGAGAAAACTTTTCAACTGCCAACAAAATTAAATTGTTGTCCATTTGTTACGAGAGAATGCGGAATCATTGAAGCAACCCTCGCGCTGCGTGATAAGTTTCAATTGTTTGCCACCAAAAAAATAAAAATAAAATGCGCAATTGTGCAACGTTGCGTATGCGCAACATTCAATTTTCAATTCGATTCAACAACATAAATGCCAAAAACATAAACATACAAATATAATAAACAATTCAGAAGCCACAATTACATTTCAATTAGACATGTGCAAATTGTGAATGTGAATCGTATTCGCTTCTGTTTTCTAGCTATTCAGCAAACCATTCATTATTCAAAGTTGGCAATTGTCACATGTTTATCTGGTTGTTGTTGTTCCTGTTGTTGTTGTTGCCACTGAAAAGGCTTGTTAACACGCTAAATGTGGCTGCTACACAAATGTATCTGTATCTGTATCTGTATCTTGTATCTGAGTCCGAGTATCTGTATCTGTAGACTGCACGGCCACAGAATATTAATTACAATACCTCGTACTCGACTCGTACTCGCATTCAATTCAATTGGTTTCAATTCAATTCGAGTCCGAGTTTCTCACATTGATTGATTCGATACCGTTGAACATTTGTTGTGCAACATTTTTATTGAAATTGAGACAATTTATGCACGCAATTAAAAGAGGCTAAGGCTGAAAGCAAAAGCAACAGCAAAAGCAAAAGCAACAGCAAAAGGAAAAGGAAACGACTGCCTGCCTGCCACACTAAGGACTCTGTGGCATGCAACTAAATTTGTCTTCGGCTGCTGCATGTGCTGCATGCACAATGCACAATCCAACCTGCCACATACACTGAAAACAAAAAATTTTTTGTATAACAAAAATTCAAAATATTGGCCTTAAAAGAAGCTAAGAAGAAAAATCAGTTTTTTAATTTATTCAAGCATTTGAAAAATAATCTTTTAATAAAAGATTTTATAATTTTTTACCTAAAGTTTTTTTCCATTTTGTAGAATTTTGCAATGATCAAAATAAAATACATATTTTTCACACAACTAACTAACAAAACTTAAAAAATTTAAAAAAAAAAAACACAGTTTTACAACCTTTTGTCAAAAAGGTAATAAAAGTAAAAGTATGTTTAAGAAAATCGCTAAGCATAATTTTTTTGTTTCTAGCTTTTTTTCTGAAGAATTTATTTTTTTAAAATCTGTCCTGTTTTTTACAATGAAGAGTTTTGCTTTTAATTTACTGACTCTAAAAATAAAATGTAAATTTTACTCACTTAAATAAGTGAAAAAATCCAAGGAAAAAAAATATTTTTTAATCTCAATATTTTTAAATTTTGTAGGACTTTTCATGATCAAAATAAAATAAATATTTTCTCAAAAAAAACAGTATTATAACTTTCTTTCAATGAAGGTAGAAATAAAATAAAAGTGTGATTAAAAAACACTAGCAAATTTTTTTTTTTCTTTTTTTTTCGTTATAACTTTTTTTTTAAATCTTTACTGTTTTTAAGCTAAAGCTCCGGCCACATAAATTATAACCAAAAGGTTTTCTATAATTCTATAAGAATTTTGTTGCTAAAAGTTAAACAAGTAATTTTTGTATACAACTAAAAAATTTGGTTTATAAAAGTAATTAATAGAAAAAAACTCAGTTAAAAAATAAATGCGTGTATGTTTTTCTACTTTTAAGTAAATTTGCTGCTTGATATATTTTATAATCAGAAAGATTTCAAACTAATCATTTTCTTCCATTTTATTTTTATCAGTGTACGCGTAGAGGAAGTCAACGGAGGAAAGAGACAGAGACAGCAAGAGAGAGAGAGAGAGAGAGAGAGACTCATTAAGGCAACCAAAGCTAAATGAATTTGAGGCGTTTATTGCTGAAGCTCTCAACAACAACAACAACAACAGCAACAACAACAACAACCTGCAACAACAACCACCTGCAACTTGCATCCTTCAACATGCAACAACAACAACAGCAACAACAAAAAAGTGAAGACTTCGTTGATGGCGCCATGAATAAAGAAATTAGCGCCATAAAATATGTTGGGAATTCCGCATAGAAAGTAAACGTTGTCGGCAATTTATAAACCTCGCCACGTCTCTTTGTGGGCCACAAGTCGAGCCGGAAAATTGGAAAATTGGTATTGGAAAATCCATGCAATATTCAAGCGCATAAATCAAGTGCAATAAATGGGAGACATGAGTGCGATTCGAATAAAGCACAACGGGTACTCAAACTAGATCATCATTCACTTGGATTGCATATTGATTGATATTGTGGCAAGGCTTATCAACTATTAATATACCCTGTAATGTTGTGTAATTGGTCTTTTCATAAAGGATATTTCTTTCTATGTAAATAAATAAAATAGTTATAAATCCATCTATATAAAATCTATATAATTTAATACCCAGAAAACAAAGAAATAATTAAGAATAAAATAACAAATAATTTTATCGAAATTCGCTAGAAAACTTTCATTTATAATATTTATAATTAGGGGTGCCACAGAAAGCGCTTTCGCTTGAATTTCACTTAAATTTCATACAAATTTAAGTGAAACTCAAGGAAAACGCGATTTCTGTGGCACCCCTGAATATTTCGAATTTTTAAGAAAATTTATAGATTTCAAATCTTAAATTTTAGCTTTATTTGAAGATTGCAAAATTTTAGTTAGGTTTAATTGTTTTAAACATAGTACAATTTTTTTTTGTAGAAAAACCAAGTTAAAAAATTTTTTTTTTTTTATTTTACTAAATTAAATACAACATTTTAACTTAAAATTTTTAAGTTTTAATCTCTGATAATCTCAGAAACTTCGGCTTAAACAAATTAATTATCTATTAACTGATATATTTATTTTAACTACGATTCGATTTTAATTAATGCCCAGTTCTCTAGAAATCTCTCTCTCTCTCTCTCTCTCTCTAGAGATTCCTCTGTGTTTTCAATGACAAAATGCACTTTGCCTTATCGCATTGAGTTCAATTGTCATTTGAATTCAGATGCCATTAGCATATCATTAACGGATCAACTAAAAAACATGACTGCCACATGCCGCATGCCCCATACTTTCTCCACATTCCCCCTCTCATTATCCCCCTCTCTCTCTCTCTCTTTCTCTGCAAAGATCCCAGCTAATTATGTGTGCGTCGTCATAATAATAATTCTTAAAGGGAGGCGCTGATGAACATGTGCGATAAGATATCAGATACATCATCAATGTGTGTGTGTGTGTGCATCTGTGTGTGTGTATGTGCATGTGTGTGTCAATGTGTGCGATCCGTGTAAGCCAAAGACACAAAAAGATGTCTCATCTTTGGGCTTAATTACTTGCACGCGTGCTAGAAATTCATATGAGCAGACGGTGGAGACACTTTTCTAAGGCGAAGATGGGAAAAGGGAAGGGGAAAAGGGAGGGGAAAAGGAAGGGAATGGGGCATGGGGTGGGGATCAGATGGGGACTGGGTCTGGGTCTTGGTCTGGGGCGATCGTCTGGCACAGGCGAGACGACGAAGACGTCTCACTTAGCCCTGACAGAGAGAGAGAGAGAGAGAAAGAGAAAAAGAAGGAGACAGACAAGTGCCAGCTGCAAGGCGAGGAAACTTTTGCAACGAATTTGGATACCCTACAAATGACAGAAAGAGAGAGAGAGAGAGAGATAGAAAGAGAAGGAGAATGAGAGAGAGAGAGAGACAGAGAGAGAGAGATACAGAGAGAGAGAGACAGAGATAGAGATAGAGATAGAGATAGAGATAGAGATAGAGATAGAGATAGAGATAGAGATAGAGATAGAGATAGAGATAGAGATAGAGATATACAGATATACAGATATACAGATATAGAGAGATATAGAGATATAGAGATTTAGAGATTTAGAGATGGAGAGAAAGAAAGAAAAAATGAAAGAGAGAGAAAGATAGAGAGAGACTGACACAGTGTGAGAGTGAGAGAGTTGGAGAGCAAAAAATTATAGAGAAAGAGAAATAGATTGAAATACTAGTAAACAAAAAGAGAGAGAGAGAGAGAGAATCAGATAGTGGAAGAGAAAAAGAAAGGGAGAGAGAGAGAGAATGAGATAAAGTTTAATAAGAATCGAAAGTTACAGAGACAGAAAAAAGAAAGGAAGGAAGAAAGGAAAGGAAACAAAGAGAGAGAAAGAGAATGAGAGTGAGAGAATTAAGGAGAGTCAGAAAGGGAGACAGAACGAAATACGTAGAGATTGAGAGAAGAGAAAAAAGTGATTTATTCCATAGGCTGCACAATTTGAACTTTTCGATAATCGAATTTCGCACACAAAGGGTATCTGCAAGTCGACTATGCTGCCCAAAGATATGAATATGTTTATTTTCAGCTTGATTTCTTGGCCATATGTTGAAGGTTTTTTGTACAAGAATATTTATTAATGTTGTTGTTATTATAATTGTTGTTGTTGTTGTTGGACCTACAGCAACGTTGATTTTGACATTGTTAATTAACACATTAACATTTGACACACACACATACAAATCCTGCACAAACTGCATTGAAAAATAAACAAGACGAGCGAATTGTAGGGCATAAGGTGCACTGTACACGTAACGAGTGTAAGCGAGAGGGGCAGAGAGGAAGAGTGGAAGAGGGAGAGGAAGAGATGATGAGTTCATTAGCGAACTAATTTCAACTTGAATTAAACTTAATGCGAACTGATCGTCATCATCAGCAGAGCAAACAAAGAATCAAGGCGATAAAAACAAACAAAGCAAAGGACAAGACAACAGCAACAACAAATAATAACAACAACTGTAAAAAGGGGATCAACAACAACCACAACTACGAGCGAACGAACGCGAAGAAAAAAATGTTTTAATTTGCAGCTTCTGCTCATTCGAGCGGAAAAAATCAAAGGCGTAAATGCCGCGGCAGCCCCAAAAACCAACAACAAGTAACTACAGCAAAGGCAACAGCTACAACTACAACTACAACTGCAGCAAAGAAACGACAATCGTCAATTTAACTTGATCGCTCTCTCTCGCTCCCTCGCTCAGTCGAACATGCAGCTCAAACATGTTCGAAGCGCAGCGAAGAGAGTGCGCTGCGCGCGAGAGAGAGAGCGTGCAGATTACACGAGTAGTTTGCAGCATGGGTGTTGTTGCATTTACTGCTGCTGCTGTTCTTGTTGTTCTTGTTGTTGCTGGGAGTGCACATCCGTTTTGTATTGGCGACAGCGCCCTCTCAGAGCAGCGCCCCTCTGCCTGTCGCTCTGCTGTTATTAATAAAGACCACACATTTTGACAACGAGAGGACCACCCAAGTGCAGCTGCTGCGGCTGCGGCTGACGTTGACGTTGACGTCGCAGCGTCTCATAGTTGGCTGCCCTTTGCATGCTTTGCAATTTAAAGGCTGCGCTTAATTATATGCGACGAAAAGGGAGAGGGAGAGTGTGGAGTGGAGTGGAGGGGAGTGGGTAAGCAGCAGCAGCAGCAGAGCTGGCGTTGTTGCTTTAATTCCCCAATGCGCGCAGAAATGCAAATTGTTTTCCGAATGCAACCCCCACAAGCTGCAACGCAACGCAGCGGCGAATGGAGAGTGGAAAGTGGAGAGCAGGAAGAGTGAAGAGAGCGAAGAAGGCGGAGTGTGCGGCCAGCGGCGAGAGCGAGATGCCTATCGGTGTTTTGTAATTACAATTGAGGGTAAATATTTATGGCCGCTTGCTTGCGTGTGGTCAGGCATGGTTAGTTCCCCTTCTCCTCACACTCCCCCTCTCCTCACTCGTTTTCCACATGGCCACTGCGAATGTGAAAGGGGGTTAAGCGATAACGTAACGTAAGCTCAGTCCAATGGCGCCCACCAGTTAATAAAAATGTCAACCGCAAATGGTATTATGCAAATGCAACAAGAAGAGCACGCAAAAAAATAAACTAAAGCAAAAACAGAGGCAACAACAACAACAGTAACCGTAACTGCGACACAGAAGCAACAACGACGACAACAACAACAACAACAGCAGCAGCTAATCCGCAATCAATCGAGAATGACAAAACAGCAAAAAACAGAAGCAGCTACGACAACTATCTATATCAGGTGAATTACACTGTGCAACAAAGTTGCGTATATTTTAGGAAAACTCTGCGTATAGTTTAAAAATTTTATATGCATAAAAAATATTTTTATCTACATTAAATTGATTTATTTATTAATTTAATGTCAACAAAGTACAGTTGACTGAAATTAATGTAAAAATTGTTGTAAAAGTTAAGTAATATAAATAATTAAGTAATATTAAATTATTTTATTAAGTGAGTTTAAGTTTATTTTCATATATTAACCAATTTTTGTATTGTCAATTTAAAAATATTTTCATGTAAAAAAAAAATGAAATTCTAAAATAGTTCATTTTAAATTTGATTAGATTAAAAATTTGTATATTTTTTAAAAATATTTTATAAAATAAAAATGGAAATCTCTTATAAGAATCTCGGGCCTAGATCACAATTATTATGAATCTATAATCTATACAAACTAGTTTTTAAGGCTAGACATCAAATTTTGAAATATTGTTATTTGTAAAATTATCATTTTTAATTTTAAAATTATTTTGATTACTACATTATATTAATTAAATGAATTATAAATTGTAAAATGCAATGTTAACTTTCCTTTTATTTACAATTCAAGTAAAATTTCTTTGTATCTTCCCCTTTTACAACAATTTCCTCCTATTATCTATATTTAAAAAAACTTTCCAATTGCATACGAATTCTGTTCCAAAAGCAAACTCTTGTTGCATAGTGTAGATCTGCAATCTATTCATTAGTAAACGTTTACACGTTACATGACGACAACAACAAAATAATAAAATGCAAAAAAATGACAATATTTTTTGCTGTGTTGCACAGTGTTGTTGCTACTATGTCTGTTGTTCATTTACAGCCGCCAAGGGAACAGGTATAAGAAAGAGGTGAAGAGGAGGGGAAAAGGAGAAGGAGTGGAACATCTTGGACCACCCCTAAAGCAGCCTCAGCCTCAGCCTCTCATCCTCATCCTCCCATGCTCTCATCCTCATCCTTTTGCCTTTTGGCTTGGCTGCTTCCTTGGTGGTCCAGGTCCAACTGGGTCTTTAAGTCGCAGTCTTGCTCCCATTGTTGGCGGATTTGTTGCTAAAACTTTGACGCCGACAGCTCCCGAGAGTCGCGAGTCCGGTTTTGTAGCTACGAGCTCTTAACTTGGCTCTAACAGTGAGTCACACACAGGGAACTCCTAGCCTGTTGTTGTTGTTGGAACTGAATGTGGAGGTGAATGTGGTGGACATGTGTGTGGTCCAATGCTGATGTACTGAATCATCGCCGAGGCAACAGCAAAGGCAGCGCAGAGCTTAACCCTTTGTTGACCGTGGTGCATAACGGCAACATAACGATTTAACTCATATATCTCAGAATTTAGGAAAGGTAAAGTGAAATTTCTAGAATTAGTGTATCTGAAACATGCAGTAGCGAGCAAAGAAAACCGGACACCATAAAAGAGCTTTTTTTGGAGCTTTTTAAAGTGTTAGTTTTTTCGACCATAGGCAAAACATAGGCCTAGGCACCGTTTGAATGATACAAAACTTTCCTTAACCCATTAAGTACCCATTGAAATTTTCGAACTTTTGTAAAACTTTACTTTAAAAACTTTTTTCCTCGGGCTTACACAAAAAATCTTGGGTTGCAATAAAATTCTTCAAACAATTACAAAATTAAAAAAACAAAAAAAAAAATTCAAAAATCTAGTATGTTTTTCGAAAATTGTTAAAAATTACTATTTTAACCCCTTTTTCCTCCTTTTCATACAAAAAGTAGCTTAAGGAACAATTTTCAAAAACTCATAAAAAATACTAGCAAAGAGATTTTTGAAATTTTTTTTTGTTTTTCACTCTTCATAATCGCTTTTCCCACAAATATTGTGATGTTTTCAAAATTTTTGTATTGCAAATTTAATTTTTAATAATTTTTATTTATTTAAGAAAATTTAATTATTTCATTTTTTAATGTAAAAACTTTGTACAGTCGAACTTCCCTAACTCGAATCATCGTTATCCAAAGAAAAGATTCGAGTTATGGAGATATTCAACTTTCTTCATTTTCTTATTTAGATCGAGTTAGAAAGAAATTTGAATTATAGAAGTTCGAATTATGGAAGTGTAACTGTATTTTTGAATTTTGAATATTAAGTCAATATAATGCAATATTATAGTATTACATTGTTAAAAAGAAAATTTTAAAAATACTTTTTTTAACAAAAAAAAATTATAAACAAGAAATTTAAGAAACTGAGGATTGTTTTTTTTTTAATTTAAATTTTCGATTTAAAAAAATAATAAACGTTTCTTAAACGAAGAACATGGCATACAAAGGGTTAAAAGAGGATCATGATGATGATGATGATAATGATGATCGTGATGATTGTGATGATGTTGATGCTCTTCATTATTGTGTTGTTGTGTGTGCGCCAGTTGCGGGTGCGTCTTTTGGTCAACGATCTGGTGGCAAGCAAAAGGAGCAAGGGCGCAGGGGGGAAAGGGACAACAACTTGGAGTTGGGATCTCGCGGCACAGATCTCCAATTAGCCAGCCTTTCTGCCTGCTTGATGACTTAATTAAGTCGCTGCTGCTGTTGCTGCTGTGGCGCCTGTTGTTGCTGTTGTTTCCCTGCCCCTTGTTGTTGTGGCATCGATTTCGATTGATTTGTGCGGCACTGTATGAAAACGGTGGCATGCCACACACAATGAGAGACACAGAGAGAGAGAGTTAGTTTGCCTAGTTAATTGGGGGAACTTCTTCAACTGCAACTGCAGCTCCGCTTGATTTATATGCGTCTTCTTCTGCTGCTTCTTCTTCCCTTACACACACACACACACACACTACAGTGTCTCCCTTTTCCTCTGCTCGAGTTTTAAGTGTTTTGTGCATTTTGTGACAACTTTTGCGTCACATTTCTCATGTTGTGAAATATTTTTGCAAATCTCGGCGCGGCCTTCTTTGAAGATACAGATACAAGATACAAGATACAAGATACATGCATTGTGGGTGGCCCCAAGACAAGTGGAAAGAAGAGTTTTAGTTGGAGCTGGAGACGAAGGCGTAGAAATTGCACTTGGTTATGGTTATCTCTCTTTGAAATGAGCTTCTACTTTAATGGCTTACAATGAAAAATGTGTGTGTGTCTAGAGAGCATTCCAATTGGAATTGGGCATTTGTTGGTGGTCCAAGAGTTTCACTTGGTGATTGTGGGGAAACATCAATGTCTGTTTATGTACAGCTCAAACTTTAAATGAAAATTTTTAGTTAAATTTACATTTAAATATGTTTTATTTATTTAAATTCAAATACCATATTATATTAAAATAAAGTGCACATGAATTTTCAAATGAAACTTTAAACATTGCTAGTAAAAATATCAAATTTTCGATTAATCGGTAAAAATTAGACATATTTATCGATATTCACTACCAAATTTGCAAAATTGAATAAGATTGAATGTGGTTCTTAATTTTTGGATTTAGGATCGGATCTTTTTAAAAATGTATACATAGAAAACGCAATAAGAAATCTCCGATTTTTAAATGCAAAATTCTTATAATTATCGATTTATATTTTCTTGATAAAAAGTAAAAAAAAAAACGTTAAATTAAGTAGTTAAAAATCGATTAATCGTCTCATCATTGTATTTTTCCATCACTAATCTCAACTCAACTTCTTTCTCTCTTTTTAATGTGATCTGCATGAGTCAGCTGAACACTCCCCTTCCCTTTTCCACGCTCTCTTCAGCCCTGTCTCCTTTTCTAGTAATATTCTTCAGTTTTTTCTGTGCCCAAAAAGCCAAGCTGTCGTCTTTTGGCTTTCCATTGAACCACTTTAATGGAACCACAAACTTTGACGACAGTTGCGGGCGTTGTTGGCTTTAATGGATTTTTAATGACAAACATTTGGCCATTTGGTCAGCTTGCCGGCCAGTTGGCCTAAAGTGAAAAATAACTCATTTTGTGTGGTCCTGCTGAAGCTTTAACCCCGACTCCGTCTCTCCTCTCCCTCTAACTAAGAGTAATTTAATCATATAATCATATATGTATACTAGTAACTCTCCCCGATCTTGTAATGTCAACAAATTCACGACAATTTTGTTACGCACACAATTTGTACCGCCCACAATTTAGTAGCTATCATTGTCAGTGAGTTCCACTGGGTGTGGGTAAATGGGGGACATGGGGCATAAGGGGCGTGAGGAGGCAATTGGGAATGGGAACTGGGAATTGGGAATGGGAACAGCGCAATGAATGATTCGATGAGTGGACCCGGTTCCACTTGCCTGACTCTCGAGCGTTGTTTATTCGCAAAACCATTTAACTGGCTCGCCTTCAACGGTCAGGCATTTAAGCTGTTATAGATACCCTGTAAGCAGCACACTTGAACGGGTATACGGTCTTGTTGTTTACTTTTGAATCATTTTTAACTATTTAAAGCAGTGGTGGGCACGCAGTGGCTCCGGGAGCAGCGGCTGCTTTCAACTTAGGTAGACTCGAATAGGGTTGTTGCTGTTGATGTTGTTGTAGTGCTCCCGAATCATTTTATGACTTACTTTTAATAAAGTGAACTAATTGCAGGGTATTTTAAATTTTAGCAAATTTTGTACAAAATTGTATTTTTTTTCGTCTATATATTTTATAGATCAATCAAACTTAACAATTTAACATTATCATATTCATATGCTATTTATTAATGCAAGTTTGACGTTACAGGGTATTTGTTAGTCTGATATTTTGTTGTAGAAGTGTTTTTTTTTATAGTCTTACTTAATTTTATACATAACATCGAATTTTCTTCACTTTCTGCACCAGCTTAAATCTTTCATTTGTCATACTTGAAAAGTACAGGGTATTTCTTAGCTGGCATTGTGTGCTCTGCTGGCTGCTTTCTTATTGTTGACTATGAGCGTGCCTCGTTTGCCACATGCCAACCGTTGCATTCTCTTCTTCTACTTCTTCTTCTGCTGCTTTAACTTCTTCCTCTTGTTCATAATAGTATTTGCCTGCACTTGTTTAACCCATCATCCAACTTTTTACCCCTCTTCCTCCCTCTCTCTCTCTCTATCAAATGGGGAATGCGGGAATACGCTGCTTAGACACACAAACAAACTGTCAGCTCGCCATTTGGCCATTTAGCATTTGATGGATTTTACATTCACACACACACACACACACACACACACACACACACACACACACACACACACACACACACACACACACACACACACACACACACACACACACACACACACACACACACACACACACACACAACACACACACACACACACACACACACACACACACACACACTCAGACACACTCAGACACACTCAGACACACAGAGCACACCATAAATTGTGTTTACATTTCGAGTTAATTGAATAAGAAGGTCATTTCAGTTGTTGGCCAAATTGAAACTGGGCAAAATAATGTATGTACATTTTTATAGTACATTTATTTAAGATAGAAACTTTATAATTTAAGTCACTACTCAAAAAACAATAAATAATGCTCAATAACAGAGATCAGCTCTGTTATCAAACGTTAACAGAGCAACGTTAACAGTGGCTTGATAAAAATATAATAAGAAAATATAATTTCAATTAAGAACTCCAATCAAATGTAACAAAATGTCAAATCAGATTAACATATGCTTAATAACAGCACACAGCACTGTTAACTGCTCACATTGGCGTAGCTCTGCTAACTGCTTAAATGTTAACATACTACGAAATATGTTAGTTAACAGTAGTTTGAGCAAAATTAAAAAAATATATATATAATCCCAATTAAGAGAGCTCCAATAAAATTGAAAGAAAATCATACCAGATTAACATATGTTTAATAACAGCACACAGCACTGTTAGCTGCTCACGTTAGCATATAGTAGCTCTGTAAACTGCTTAAATGTTAAGGTGTTAACATACTAAAAGTAATAAAATTAATTAATTACATATAATTTTAATTAACAACTCCAATCAAATTGATAACAATAACAGCACACAGCACTGTTAGCGTAGCTCTGTTAACTGCTAAAATGTTACAAAGCTAACATCTGACAATTTAAGTTAGTCAGGACTTTATTGTTATTGTGTTTGATTGTTAATTACCCAAATTATATGTAATTAAATTAATTAATTGAGACATTTAGCAGCTGATTTATTATTGTTGCAGTTTAAAGAGTTTCCAATTGTTGCAACACATTCGATTTATGAATCGCTGCCGCAATTATGGCGACCAAAATGTCGAAGTCAAACTCCATTTTTCAATCACTGTGATAATTGCATATGCAAGCCAAGAAATGTGGCACATACATATGTAAACTTAAACTGAGTTGAACTGAAGTCTTGACTTCAATTCAGCCTGGAGTTGGACAATTAACACCTGCCTTGCTGCCTTGGCTGGCAACCTGCCTCGAAAAACGGCAGCGACAACAATAATAAATAATAATTGCTCCAATGGCACAAACATGGCCAACAAACGCGTTTGTCAAAACAGACACAACAACAACAGCAACAGCAACAACACTCACACCTGCAACAACAACTTGCCACGACACCTGGAAAATGGGAACTGCGAATGGACGAAGTTGAAGTTAAAGTTGTGAAGTTGACGTTGAAGCTGAAGCTGAAATTAAAGTTGGGAGATGGAAGATGGGAGATGGGAGATGGCGACGGGACCAACGTTCTTCAGCTGCTGCTCCCGACACACGACAACAACAACAACAGCAACAGCAAAAGCAGCAACAACTTTAACAGCAACAGCAACATAACATACTTGCAACAACATCATTAAGTTTAAAGCATTACACGGTAAAAAAAATGTATATATAATATACAAAAGAAAAATAAGAATACATTAGGTTTGACATTTTTACCAATTATTTTGATTGTCCAAAAAAAAAACTAAATTCAAAATTATCTATATGTGCCACAGAAATTCTTTCACTGAAAAATGACGTAAATTTCATACAAATGTACGTCAAATTCAGGTGAAAGAGATTTCTGTGGCACCCCAGATAATTTGATATTTTACCTTTAATAGCCATTGAAGTATAGTAAAATAATGTATTAATTTCTTTGACTGAACGAAATCTAAATACCCTATAATAGGTATAACCATAACCATCTTTAGGAACAATTTTTTTAAGTACATACATTTAAATTTGATCTAAGATATAGTTTGAAATTTCACATTAATTTCTATACATTTTAAGTGAAAATCGCTATTTAATTGTTTTTGAGACTTTGAAAAAACGAACCTTAGGCTATAAAGGTCTCTAAAAATCAAAACCAAGAGTCTAAATATGCTTTCAAAAATTTTTCAAACTTTCGTTATATATTTGTACAATAATATTTAAGTATTATTTATAAATATTTAAGATTTTATTATAAGTTGATCAATAATTTATTTTCTATAACTAAAACTCTTGATTTGCATAAACTTTATTTTCATTTTTTAAATATGATATTTCTTAAAAACTTCAAAGAAATAATTCCGGTTTTACTATATCTTATGACTTCATACATTTTATTTTTTTTTCTACTTCTAAGGCTATTTTTTAAATCCCTTAGGCTTTTTCTTATTTTTTTATTTTATTTTCTATTATTTTCTATTGATTTTCATCAACTTTATTTGAATTTTTTTGAATATGATACTTCTTAAAAACTTCAAAGAAATAACTTAGGTTTTACTATGTCTTATGACTTTATGCCTTTTATTTTTTAAGTTATTTTGTAATCACTTAAGTTTTTTCTAAGATAATTGAGCTTACTTTTATTATGTTTAAAAACCAGATTATAGATTTGATTGCAATATATTTAATTGATAGATTAAGTTAAACATACAGAGAATTGTTTAACTTTTAAAATATGTATTTAACACGTAAGAGTTTTTATTTTTTATTTTCTTTCCACTAAGCAAAGTCGCAGAATAATTAGTGCAATTTGCGGGCAATCAAAATAAATAGTTTCAGTTTAAGCACTTGATTAAGTTGTAGTCTAAATTTGATAATCAATTAAATAAATGAGCTTAAATGTGCTGTGATTGAAGGCAGATCAAAGCAACACAAAACAACCGTAATTACTGTGTTAAAAGCACAATTTGAGCTGCAAATCAAAATCAAAACTATCGAATGGAATGCAGCAGCCATAAACTTTGCCCTCGAGGAGGGGGAAACCACAAGAGAAGGGAGTAAACACAAAGGGGAGAAGCGATAAACCGCGCCAGGTGAGAGGTAAGGAGGTAAGAAGAAGAGCCTCGTACAGCTGCATTGGAGGCGCCACAAGCAGTTGAACTCTTCCAGAAGAACGTCAACTAAATGCAGATGTGAATCTGTCTGTCCGTCTGTCTGTCTGTCTGTCTTTAAGTCGCTCGACTTCATCATCTGAAGTACCACACGCATATCCAATTATTTAAATGCCCCCAAAAAGATGCAAACAAAAGCAGAAGAAGAAGAAGCAAAAGCAGCAGAACAACATCCATCAAAAAAACAAAAAAAACAAAGGGCAACAAAGGAAACGAACAGATTTGCGAGTACTTTAAGCCCGGCTAATGAAATGTTTCAATCAAAGGCAGTTAAATCATTTAAAAAAAAAAAACTTACTAACTGCGAATAATAAAAATATGATTACGATGTAAAAATGCAAATTGAAATGCGCACAGCAGGAAGCTGTTAGTCCAACTAACTGAATGGCCAATCTTGGCCCAAAGTCACAGTCTGCTCTGGCAGATGTTTCTCATTTTTTGTAGTATTTTCTTGCAATGACAATTGCATTCGGCAGCCAAAACGATCGACTCTGGGGACAACTTGTTAATGGACACACAACATTCCATTTCATTTTATTTTATTTTATTTCATTTCATTTCATTTCTTTTCACTCATCTGGGGTTTCTCCTCAGTTATTCGCATGTTTCTTTTTTCTTGGTTTTCTGTTTTTTGTTTATTTGTTGACCATGTCGGCATCATATTAATTGAACAATCAGTTTCTTGTCAACAAGATGTTCTTGCATAATTTGCCAGCAATCAGTACAGTGAAGCTTGCTGGCAATCAAAACAGACAGAACTTTTTTTTTTGTCAAATAAAATATGCTGTTCGCAAGTGAAAAAAGATTAATGTACTCTTGTAAACAACTTCTATGCCCTACTTTTAACTTTAAATCGCTTAATTGAAGATTAAAACTATTTAGAAAAATTGTTTTTCTCTTGAGTAGAAAAAAATGTGAACTTTTAATAAAAAAAGATTCATCACTTATTGTTTTAAAGTATTACCAAAAATCTTTTCTAGCATGCGATTTAATTATAAATGTCAACTTTAATTATTTTCAGTTCTCTATTAATCTATAAAATACTTTTTAGAACTTTTGTAAAAAGAAGTCTGGAATTGAAAGACACAGTTAAAATCTTAACTTTATTTTCTACAACTAAAATTCTTTTGATATCAACTTATATTTGTTCCAAACCTTAAATATGGTTCTTCTTAAAAACTTTTAAGTAATAACAATTCTGTTCGAAATTTTATTGATATTTTTTTTTTCTATTATATTTTATATTTGATTTTATACAAGCTTAAAAACTTCAACACCAATTTTGTCCATACCTGTTAAATTTCGATAAGAATTACTAATCAATTAGATTATTTTTGGAAATAATCGTTGTGACTTTATGTTCACTGTTGAAAAATTTGTGACTATTTAATGATTACCATTAAAAACAATCAGAAATAATCTAAAATTATAACAATTTTTCAAAAATAATCAGAAAAAATCAAAAATAATTTTTTTCAGTATTCGGATTATGTTCGATTTTTTTCCGATTATGTCTGATTATTTTTGATTATTTCTGATATTTATGACTATTCAGTAAAAATCAAATTGTTTTAAATTTTCACAATGAAAGTAGCCAATATAATCTGAATTAATCCGAAAAAAATGAAAAATAATCCGAATACTCAAATAAATTATTTTTGATTATTTTTGATTTTTTCTGTAATAATTGTAATAATTTTAGATTTTTTTGATTTTTCGTAATCGTTATCATTAAATGTTGAGAAAAAAACCGAAAAAAATCGTAATTTGATCATTAGTTCGACTTTTAAACAAAAATAATCTTTTTTCTAATGATTATGATTACTAATCATTATTTAACAGGTATTTTGTTGCATCGCATTACACTTAGCGCTGCTTCACTGTACTTAAATACAGACCCAACACTTAGAACAGATTTTGGACAACTGTCATACACATTTTTTTCCACACAATATAAACATAATTCTATTTATTTTGTTTAACTTTTGTCAGAGTTTTGCGGTTAAACGATTTGATTGCTTCGCTTTACACACTTTTTATGCTCGAAAAATTGAAAGAAAAAATAAAGAAAAAAAGTTAAATAAAAAAATAAATTCCTAATTTACAGAGATTGGCCAATTTTGGTAAGTAGAGTCAATTGCAATTAATCAATACCAAATATAAACATAAGCTACAAAATCATTTAACCTTTGAGAAAAAAAAAACACGGGCAATTAAATCGTTGCGGCAACAAAACAATTGCTCAGCTACAGATACATAGATACATAGATACAAAGACACAGATACAGATACTTACAGGCAATGCGAATAGGAATTGGAATTGAAATTGGAAACGAAGTCGCGCTGCGGTTTTAGTTATTGTTGTTGTTGTTGTTGCTGTGCACATAAATTGTCGACTGCAAGTTGTACAATTAATTGAAGTTGAAGGCTCAACGACAAAACAGCAAACAAACAATTAAATAAATAAATAAATAAACGCCAATTACCTGCAAAGATACAAAAAACAGCAGCGAATTAATGACCAGCGGCAATATAAACAAATACAGATACAGATACAAAGATACAGATACAGATACAAAGATACAGATACATATGCAATAAAAATACGCACTCAAAGGCGGCACCTGCAACATTAGTTTCTAATTAAGCAATTCGAAATCGGATACAACTCAGATACAGATACAGATACAGATACATTGCAACTTTAATCGCTTTTAGCGTTAAGTACGCGTTAATTGAACT
This sequence comes from Drosophila recens, assembly GCA_037043495.1. NCBI lineage: Eukaryota > Metazoa > Arthropoda > Insecta > Diptera > Drosophilidae > Drosophila > Drosophila recens. The sequence goes on along the minus strand of JBAMBJ010001032.1, from coordinate 39,336 downwards.
TCTCATTCCCGGAAAATGCTAGATCTATCAACTGGGAGAAGAACTAGAGAGACTGACTGAGCAGTCAGTGAGTCAGTCAGTCAATCAAATCAGCTCAATGTCAATGCACTCGACGCGTAAAAAAAAAGGCTGAAAAACATTTTAATCAACTTATCAAAAAGTGTCAGTCAAGTCGGCAATCAACATTTGCCGCCTGTGTGGTCCACATCGTCATCGTCATCATCGTCTCGGCTCAGCTCAGCTCCAAGCTGACTGACTGACACCAAACTTAAGTGGCACACACACACACACACAAACACACACACACGCACACTCATTGAATCCAGTTTCAAATGCAACTTCAGTCTCTATGTGATTTACTCAGCTACAGATACTCTTGGCGTATCTTTTACCACAGTCTCTCTGCATAGCCATCAATCTTATTGACACCGTTTGCAGGCCCAAAAACAAGACCAACATTTTCAGCTTTGGCTTTTAAAGTTCGATTTCGTATTTGACTTTAGTTTTGGGCTTTGAGTTCTGTAATTTTGTATTTTTTAGAGCTGTCGAACGGGCGTGACTTCAAATTGAAGTTGCGCTGATTGCCAGTTGCGAGTTAATAGATCTTTATTTGCTTAAATCGCGCTTAAATTAAATGATTAATCGACACCTTAGATTATTTTTGATTTTTGCGCTTTATTTAAGATTTGGCACATGTTTTAAAGACTTTTAAATAAAGTGTTAGGCAATCTATTAATTCGGTTTCCATTTAAGTAATTCACTTATTATCCTAACTCTATTTTAAAAAATTGATTTAAAACCTGAGTTGACTTTGACTATTTTGAAAATCAATGATTGTTGAGTTTGTTAAAGTATTTAGTAATTTTTCTAATTTTCATATTGAAAAGACTTTCAGGAAATGTCTTTCTTGCTTTTCCCCATTAACATAAACTCAGCTTTAACAAAAGTTTAATGTTATATTTTCTATATATGGAAAATAGGCAAAATTTTGAAAAATATTGAAATTTCCCAATCAACAAAAATTAATATACAGAATGAATTTAAAATACAAACACTGATTAAAAAGATAGCGCTTTGCATTCCATGGTCAGATTTGATAAAGCAATGGGACTTCAACGACTTAAAAAATGCGTATGAAAAATCGGCAAAACTTTGAAAAATTTTAAAATCTCCAAATCAACAAAAAAAATTTTTTTTTTAATTTTAAGATGAATTTACATGCCAAATAATCGTTAAAAAGACATTTCTTATTGAAATGGGACTTCAAAGAATTGAAAAATGCTTATGAAAAATCGTCAAAATTTTTAAAAATTTTATAATCTCCAAATCAAAAACAAATTTGAATTTTTTTAAATTTTAAAATGAATTTAGATTCCAAATAATCGTGTTAAGATTTGGCCAAGTTATAAGAAGTTAATATGATAAGAATACTTTCATACATATGAGTGGAAAATATTCAATTATAATGAGATTAACATAAAGTGATTCTATATTTCAAGAATTTCTAGAATTTTCATAGTCTTTAGTAAATTTAAAAATTTAAGTAGTATCTACAAAACTGAGCTTAATCTTAACTAAAGATGAATAACTTAAACTACATATTATGTATTTAATATAATCAATTTGCTTTATTTGCACACTTTTCTATGCCATGACACATATTAACTAGATAATCTATCATTATCAATCATTTAATTTTAAAATACTTTAGCTTATATTCAAATTTAATATAAAACTTAAATTTGAACTTTTACCTAAAATAGTTAAATAGTTTTTTAGCACAAATGATTGATTATTAATCGATGTTTACACAGTTATTGTGCCAACACTTTCACAAAATATCTGCATATATTTTTATATTTTTATGTGGGAGGTCTCATAAATGATGAATGATAATTTAGTGATTCATCATCAATTTTAAGCAATTGATTTACATAATTTGTATTCCAGCTTTCCATCGTTGCTCAATTGGAATTCCAAGTTGTCAAGCGAACTTTATAGATTCATATAGAATGGAATGCAATTTAATTACGTATCATCATCATCATTATCGGCAGCATCTTTGTTATCATCATCATCATCATCATTATCATAAAGATTGTCAACGAACTTTGCTTGTCACAATTATTACGCACATAAATTGCAATGAATGATCATGATGATGATGCTAATGATAATGATGACCTTCAGCGAACGACAGTGAATTGATTCCCGCTCTCTCTCGCAACGAGTTCATCATACGCAGTTATCACTGTAAACTGCATTTCATTTATGCTCGTCTCTAACTGCTTAATAAAATTTATTTGCACTGCAAACTCGAGTTGAACGAGGCAACATTGGAGAGAGACTCCCTCTCTCTCTTTCTCTTTCCTTCTCTCTTTTTGTCTCTGTCTCTTTCTCTGTCTGGTCACAGTCTCAATTGGAGTCCAAGCTGGAGGACAAGCTTTAAGCGCTGTTCGTGTTCCCTGTCAACTTGGGTGGTCCAAGTCAGCGGCAGTCAAAGAACAACAACAACAACAATCACAACAACAACAACAACAATCTTAACAACAACAATCTTAACAACAACAACAAGTTCTCAAAGAGAGACCAGAGGCTGCAACTTGTGCAACTTTTGTGCCTGCAGCCAAGAATCGAGAATCGAGAATCAAGAGTCGAGAATTGACTTAATTTTATTATGCAGTTGCAGTTGCAGTTGCAACTTGAAGGGGCAACGTTGGAGAGAGAGAGAGAGAGAGCATTGCCTGTCGACTCATAAGTATGAGTATGAGTATGAATTTTAGCTAGCTGAGTTTAGAGTAGATCCCAGTTAGACAATAAGCTGATAGCCTTATGAGCACTGAACGCTTACTTGAGTCATCAGACTGCAAATTATCGCACGCTGACATTATGAGACTTTTTTTTCTCTCGCGACTTTTCTGTCCTCCAGTTTGTCTCTGCTTGTCTCCTCCGTCTGTTCTCCTCCTTCTCTGCCTTGCTTGTTTTTTGTCTTTTCTCTCAGCTGCCTATTTCTATATCTTTTTTACTAAAAAAAGGAAATTGTTGCATACCTTTAGGCGCATAACTTGCTTAAATGACTTACTGCCATTACTACGGTTCTATATGTCCGATCTTGCTGCGATTAAGCGGAATGAAGGTCGGAAACTATTTGAACCAGCGGTGGGCACACAGTGGCTCCGGGAGCAGCGACCGCTCCCAACTATTTTTCTGCCTATTCGGCGCCGTGAAGTCGCATAAAACATTTGCTGTTGAGGTTGTTATTCTTGTGCTCCCGAATTCAGATTTCATGCCCATCGCTGACTTGAACAAAACTTCAGTCGAACTTCCCTAACTCGAATCGCCTTTATTCAAAGAAAATGTTCGAGTTATGGAGATATTCGACTTATAGAGTTATTTTTCTTAAGTTTATTAATTTAACTGCCACTCATTTAGCTCGAGTAAGAGAGAAATTCGAGTTACAGAAGTTCGAGTTATGCAAGTTCAACTGTAATATAATTTAATAATGTTCAGAACAAATTTAGATACCAAAATATGATCAAAATCATATTGGGCTTGAAAATCCCTTAAGTTTCTATAAAGTTATGAGCTTTCAATATTCTGGAAAATCTGAAAATTATCGAACATTTATGAAAAAATTAATTGTTGCAAATATGCCTAATTTAGGTGCAGAATCAAAATAATGCCAAACCATAATAAGATTTGAAAAACTTATGAAAATTTAAATATTCTGCCAAGAAATCGCTTTCACTTGAATTTCATTCAAATTTGTATGAAATTTAAGTGAAATTTAAGCGAAAGCGATTTCTGTGGCACCCCCGATTATTTGATATTTTAATATTTACTTATAAATATGTTTTGTTTTAACCATTTTTTTAAGAAAAACTCTATAATTCGATATTCTTTGAAGATAACACTAGTTTACAGCCAAAATGCAAAGTGAACCAAAGTATTTTTTTCTTATGGACATTGGCCTTCTAAACACGAAAATGGCACTTAAAATTTTTTTCATGGAAGCGTTTTCGAAATATTCGAAATTTTTCGAATTTTCAAGGTTACTCCTACACTTTTGAGTATATTTCCATTTCTACAGATCCGATTTGGCCGAACAAGAACTTAAATTAAAGGTGAGTTATTTCTCTTCAACTTTTGTCCATAAAGTATTAAGATCGGTTCAGCAGTTCAGGTGCTAGCGATTTTAATAAGTTCGAAAATGGGCGTTTTTTGCGATTTTTTGAGTTCGAATGCTAACATATCGTCCTGGAAAAAATATAAATCATAAGGATAAAATTTTTTTTACTCGTTTATCGTAAAGCCGATACTGTTTCGAAGAAAATAAGGTATATTTTATGCAAATCCATCGACATATGGCGAACTAATGCATATTTACGTGAAACACCTAGCACCAGTAAAACACCGATTGTAGCGGTACTCACATGCAGCGACCAAACGCACTTGTATGTGTGCAAGGGCAAAGGCGAGCATTTTCCACAACTATTGGCCCAGTTAAAGCTGCATTAGTTCGCCATATGTCGATGGATTTGCATAAAATATACCTTATTTTCTTCGAAACAGTATCGGCTTTACGATAAACGAGTAAAAAAAATTTTATCCTTATGATTTATATTTTTTCCAGGACGATATGTTAGCATTCGAACTCAAAAAATCGCAAAAAACGCCCATTTTCGAACTTATTAAAATCGCTAGCACCTGAACTGCTGAACCGATCTTAATACTTTATGGACAAAAGTTGAAGAGAAATAACTCACCTTTAATTTAAGTTCTTGTTCGGCCAAATCGGATCTGTAGAAATGGAAATATACTCAAAAGTGTTGGAGTAACCTTGAAAATTCGAAAAATTTCGAATATTTCGAAAACGCTTCCATGAAAAAAATTTTAAGTGCCATTTTCGTGTTTAGAAGGCCAATGTCCATAAGAAAAAAATACTTTGGTTCACTTTGCAAAAAAAAGTTTTAATTTTGTAAACTAGTGTAATCGACAGCTCGATAAATTTTTATATTGGTTTTTTAGACTTCGATATTAAATTCAATGCACTGTTTAGTTTAACATCAGCAATTTTAATCGAAGAAACTAAGTTCCTTAACTTATTCTTCACTTCAAGAGTTTTCTGACCTTTTCTCTCACTCTTTTTAAGGAAACTGTCTTAGCCTGAGTTTTGTTTCTGGCCAAATCGAACTGCTGTTGGCCTGGTTCAGAGTCTGGCGCTTCTCGCGCTTCAACACTTGCTTTTGATTATTGTATTTCCGAGAAGCAAACTTAGAATCTCTCAATTATCGTGCGCTACAAAAAGTGTATATTTACAGAGCACTCGAGGCCTGATGGCAACACTGTGTGTTTGAGCCAAGTTTGTGATGAGCAACAGCAACAACTACAACTTCAGTTTCAGCTTTTTAAGCCCAGTTTATGTGGGTTTTTTTTTGTTGTTGTTGTTGTTGAGACGATCACAACTTTTGTTTCTCACTAATCTGAGCTGATTTGAATTTGCTGGCTGGCCACACAGCTTTGAAGACCTTTGAATGGCACTCAAGTGTCAAGAGATTATTACGAGTTGGCCAACTCCACAACCACCTCCAACTCCAACTCCAACTCCACCTGTGTGTTCTGATTGGAAATTGTTTCACATGATAATGAAGCAGTAATTCCAATAAGTGTGACTATCGTTTTTATACTGCGGGCTGCACGACAAACTGAACAACTCAACAACATCATGATGAACATCATCAGGAACATCATTATGATCTTGTTGTTCCTCAAACTCATGTTGATCATCACGAACAAGTAATTAAAGCGAAACAAGTAATAAACAAACAATAAGCAAGCCAAGACGCCGACGCCAACATAAGTTGGAAAAGAGAGGGCACGGAGAGGAAAGAGGAGAGAGGAGAGAGAGAGAGGGCAGTAGTAGGGAGAGAAGAGAGGGGAGCTATGCAAAGCGGCAGCAAAAGTGAAACCAAAGTTGAAATCATCAAAAAAAAAAATTAAGAAAAAAATACAGCAAAAGCCCAGCTTGCTTCCCAATTAAACTTGACAAATGCGGTTGACCACACACATGCAACAGAGCGAGATAGAGAGAGAGAGTGACAGAGAGAGAAACTGATCTCTAGTGAGTTCATTTCTCAGTTTCAATATCAGTTTTAGGGCCCTGCTGTCGTGACCAAAGCAGATTCCTCAGACTCTGAACGTCACTCAGTCGCATAAAATAATCAAAAATCCGACAGACGGACAGATAGAGAGACAGACAGACATGTCAACTGCATGACGACCACAATAACAGCAACAACAACAACAACCACAACCGTCTACACAACATTCACATTCATATCCACAATATGTCATTGAGAGAGACACAAAAATTCCTGGCACAAGTTTTCAACTAGGCCCAAAAGCAATTTCATGATCTTAAGGGTGTTAGTTATTTACCTCAATTAACGCATTAAAACTGACTACAGTATGACCTCGTTAAGAGTGGCATCGTAAAGATTAAAGATACATTTAAAGCACTTTGAACTTTTAAGTAATTTGATTTACAAACATTTTATTTATATATCTTTTATTCATTTATTTATTTATTAATTATTTAATTTTTATTTATTTATTTTTTATTTATTTATTTTTTATTCATTTATTTCTTATTTATTTATTTTTTATTCATTTTATCTTTTTTTTTTATTTATTTATATTTTAATTATTTTTTTATTTATTTATTTATTATTTATTTAATTTTTATTTATTTATTTTTTATTTATTTATTTTTTTTTATTTTTTATTCATTTATTTTTTATTTATTTATTTTTTATTCATTTTATTTATTTATATTTTATTTATTCATTTTTTAATTATCTATTTTTTTTATTTTTTTTTTATTTATTTACTTTTTATTTATTTATTTTTTATTTATTTACTTTTTATTTATTTATTTTTAATGTATTTATTTTTTTATTTATTTTCTAGTATAACTGCCAGTTTCTAATTTAGTTAAACAAAAACATAATTGTAATTAACATGTAAAATTGTTGATATTTTGATAAACTTCCACTTTATTATAAAGCATAATTATTAAAACTAGTTTAAACTTCGTTTTAAATCAGCGCTGGGCACGAAATCTGAATTCGAGAGCAGTCGCTGCTCCCAGAGCCACTGCGTGCCCACCGCTGTTTTAAATAGGCACTCTGTGCGATAAACTTGAGATTTCAGCTTCTATTTTAACACTCAGCTCTGAGCTTATTTTAAAATATTTTTATGTTAAATTAATTTATTTACCACACACACATGTTTTCAAAATCTATAAGAGTTTTAAATTACCAGCTTGCCTCACAAAATTTAAAGTTATTTCTCTCTACAATTTGTACTTCTTGAGATGACAAACTTTAAGCTCTATAGTAATATATTCTTTAGCAAGTTCAGTGAATTATGTGTAGCAGTCAAAGTAAATGTATCTACAACATACAAGAGCAATTTGTCATTATGGTATCTCAATTTTATTGCACGCGAAACACGAATCAGATTCCAAATCAATTCGCAGGTGTCAACTGCAAATGTTTTACTGTAATTCAACAAATTAGTTGTGAGTTAAACAAATCTTTTGAGTTGGGCGGAGACAACAAATCAATTGAATGAAGAATGAACTTGAAGTAGAAGTTGAAGTTGAAATAGAATTTGAAATGAAACTAAATATGGGCGCGGTCTGATGACAGAACTATTTATGTAGATAGATAAATTAATTTCATTATGAAAAAGTTTAAGAAAAATATACAGGGACTGCAAATAATGATTATTCATTCTTTTTTTAAATAAAAAAATCAGACACTTATAAAAGACCTAAAAAATAATGGTTTGCACCAAAATGTTTAGTTTTTTACAATCTCTGTATTTCCACCATGATTTTTATTTTTATGATTTTTACTTTTTACTTAATGGTAATCATTATTTTTGAGTAATATTATAAAACTCAAAATAATCATTATAAATGAGTTTTATTTTTTTCGCTTAAAATAAAACTCAAAAGTAATTCTACGGCTTCTGTGTTAAGATTTTTACCAATATTATTTTATATCCCCATAAAGGGACACCATATCTACCTCCCAGCATAATTTATTTTTTTATCGGAGTACGGTAACCCATTCAAACTTGCATCAAAACATGAAAAAACATCGAAAAATGTATAATCAGTGTTAAAGCACTAAACGACGATTTCGCGATTCGTTTCTATTTTAAGAAATTCGTCAAAATTAAAGCTATTTTTGGGCCAAACAAATTTTTTCCTTGAACCTGTTTTTTTTATTAACAGAAAATATACATCTTATTTAATTTAACTTGTATTAAATTGTATTAAAATATGTTTTATATTTTCTGCTCATAAAAAATACAGGTTTAAAGACGATAAACATTTCCTTTAAGGCAAAATTATATTAAATTCTAACTAAGTTTTTAGGATATAATCGAGTCGCAAAATCGTCGTTCCAAGGATGAAAATTATGTTTAAAGGACATTTCGTATTTTGGTTCTGTGGAGTTTTAAAAGTCCTGGTCCTAACAAGAGTATTGACACCAAGTTTGTCGGGATCAGAACATAAAAACCCAATATATAAATTTTCAAAAGAGTGAAATTTTTCAACTCAAAAGCGCGGATCAGGAATTCATTTTAGAACTATGGTTTCTTCGTGAAAACATCTTAGAATTGACCATAGATTACGAAAATGGGTTACCATTTTTTCAATTTTTCGGACCCATACAATTCGATTCACTCTATTATACATTTTTCGACGTTTTTTCTTGTTTTGATGCAAGTTTGAATGGGTTACCGTACTCCGATAAAAAATAAATTATGCTGGGAGGTAGATATGGTGTCCCTTTATAGGGATATAAAATAATATTGGTAAAAATCTTAACACAGAAGCCGTAAATTACTTTTGAGTTTTATTTTAAGCGAAAAAAATAAAACTCATTTATAATGATTATTTTTGAGTTTTATGATATTACTCAAAAATAATGATCATCATTAAGGAAAAAACTTAAAAATTAAAATATAATCATTATGATGTAATTTTTATAATATAACTTATAATGATTACGGTCCCTGAAAATATATGTTTAAATGTTTAAATTTAAATATAATATTTTTTTATACTCAATTAACTTCAACTAAATGTGGATCACAAAAAAATAGCGTACAGTGTAAGCTTACTAATTTTTTAAATTTATTAAAAATAAAGTTAACAAATCAATATTAATATTTTATATTAAAAGTTAATATAATCAAAGCTATTGCTATACAAATTTTTATATTTATAAATTATTAAATTTTTTAATAAAATAAAAAATGCAAATACTAAAAATATAGATATAGATACTCGTATCTCAGCTGCAGATACATTCACAGCTTTAACTACAGATACAAATTCACACTGAGAGCAATAAATAAACGATTAAAAGACCACAAACAAATGGAATTGTGGCTGCCGTCAGGTTTAATTAGTTTTCAATAAATTCTTGGTTGACTTTACGTTGTTGTTGTTGTATCAGTTGTTGTTGTTGTTGCTCTCAGTGTTGTTGTTGTTGCAACAACCGCCTGCAGAGTCATAATGAGGCTTATTTTGATTATTTGTTTATTTGGCTTGGCCCGTTTGGCTTTTAATGCATGTTTATGCCCTCTGATTGACTGACTGACGGACTGACTGACGGACAGGCGGACTGACTGGCAGTCACCTCGTGCCAAAGATTGATCGCCTTTGTATCTGTATCTGTGACTGTGGCGGCGTGCCCGTGTCATAATAAGCAAGCAATAAATACGAAAGATATTTACAAAGAGAGAGAGAAGTAAATATAAATATAAATCTAAAGAAATACCTGCCCAGCCCACTTTGGGCACGATTAACACTGAGATACTCAGATACTCAGATACTCGGCTAGCGGGTATGCTGATGAATGAAGTCATTTGCTTGTAGACAGAAATATTTTGACAGCTGTAAATATTATTGACGGCAAGCCGTAAAACATTCCAATTTTCGATTTTGATTTCGCTTTTTGCTTTTTGACTCGTTTCCAAATTAACACAAATGAAGTTATAAAAATGATTTTTATGTGCCAGCCAAAAATGTTTCGATTTCAGCTTGAATTCATGTTGAAACCAAATGCGGAAACTTGTCTTGTTTTTGGCTTTTGGCTTTTGGCTTTCTGGGTGGTCCCCGGGGCAACTCAAAATAAAAAATAAAAAACTCGCAGGTTTGTCTTTTATCCACATTAGTTTACGAGTGCGTTACGTATACGCACTGTGTAACGAAAAAAATATATACATTTGGGTTTTCGGCATGTCGTTGGCCTCTTCACAACTCATTCACTCAGTTAGTCAGTCAATCGAACGACTAACAGATACCCTTTGATATCAACTTATCCAGTCTGAACTTGAACTGATTTTGAGTTGAAATTTAACCGGTTTTGTCTCTAGAAATGAAACTATGAAATCTTAATTTTGTGTATAAATATCATATTTCAAGATCATCGGTAAGCAAGTGGGAATGCTGCAGTCGGGTGTGCTTGACTAAGAGCTACCCTGTTGACAACTCGGAAGAAGAAGTCAGTTCAGATTCATACAAAAACATATTGCAAAATAATTATTGATATTTTATTTTTATAGTTAAAAAATAACGTTGTAAATAAACAATTAATTAATATCGATAAAATAAATAAATGCTTATAAATTAAAAAAGTATAAGTAGTAAATAATATCAAATATTTAGTTAATAAAAAATATAAATATTATTTATTGGAAATTTACATATTGGTTTCGATATCCTAGTGCTTAATATTCTTGAAAACTTGAGGTTGTGACACCAGACACAAGTTAATAGTCGTGGTGGAGTTACAAAGTACAAAGTTTTAAACATTAAATTGTTAATTTAATTTTAATGTTTTGTTAGCACTTAAGCTTGCCTTTTCAGTATCTAGTTTAGAACATAATGTCTAGTCAAGACCTCGTTTAACTAATTGATAGCCATTTTTTCGTAAAATGCATAAAAATAAATGTCAAATTCAAAATTAACTCTATGTTAAGATTTAAAAAGACTATGAGACAAGCCGTGACAAGTGAAAACTTTTGAAGACAAAGTACTATAATAAACTTTAAAAGAAGGCTTAGAAATAAGAGTAATATATTTTATAAAAAGAAACTAGAAAAAAATGATCTTGCTAAATGGAAACATTTTTGGCATTTTTCTTGTTTAAAAGGCTTATAAACGGTATAAGCTAGAAGAATCTGTTTTTATCACAGAAACAAAGCTAAACTATTATTTTTGTTTTGAATTTAAAAAATACTAAATTTATTTTGTTTTAAAAATATGCATAACTCTTTTTTTCAATTATAACATATCTATTTATCATTATCCAAAATAAAATGTTTCAAATTAAAATGTTTGTTTGTTGTTTTTATATTAATATTAACATTTTATATTAATATTATTCATGTATAACTATGTATATTATTATATTATGTAAATCTCGTTTCTTCAGTTATAATACTTATTTTTATTATATTTTAATTATATTTTACATCATTTTTCAATATGTACTTTATAAAAAAAAATTTGTTCACACTTCAAAGATATTATATTAATAATTATCATACCCTATCTACACATTTGCTGGGTATTTAATAGTTATAATACATATTTGTATTATATTTTATTTTATATTTTATATTTTATTTTATTTTTTATAAAAAAATGTAATTTCACACTCCAAAGACATTAGTAAATATCATGCCCTATCTACACACTTGCTGGGTATTTAACAGTTTTAAGCTGATTACACTGGGCAATAGATAATGAGTGCCGGGTTATAACAATTAACAGCATTTGCCTCAGCAATTTCAGGCCATATCTGCGACAAAGCCAACACCAGCAACAACTGCAGCAACAGCAACAACTGTGACAAACAACAGCAACAGCAACAACAACGGCAGCAGATCACATTAACCAAATGCGGTCAGCAGCACAGTTTAAACGACATTTTTGCTGGCTGATATGGTCTCGTTTTGGCCAGGCCCAAGCTGGACAGTTTTATTGGCAGTGCGAGGCGCATGTTGCTGTTGTTGTTGCTGTTGTTGCTGTTGTTGCTGTTGTTGCTGTTGCAGCATTTGTGCCTTAAAAGGCGCTACCAAGTTGCAGTTGTTATTGTTGCAATTGTTGTTGCTGTTGTTGTTGGCGATAACTTAACAGCGGAAATTAATTTTTGTCACTTCATAAAGCGCCTCGCTGATTGCCATGGCCAAGAGGCGTTGAGTTATGTCTGTTTTTTGGCCCAAAAATGTGCTAACAATAATTTCCAACTCTATTTTTTTACTTAGTTTTCCTTAAGGAAAAACGCACAGCAACAACAACAAAATGTTAGACAAGTTTGCTGCCAACTTCAATGGCTCAATTTGCCTTTTAAGGCCTAAACCAAGTGGTTCTACAGGAATACAGGGGCGTGGTAGCAGGGGAGGGAGTGGGACGTATTGTCGACGTCTCTTGCCAATTTCGTGACTATCATATGACGTGACAGCTTCGCATATGCGTATTTATGAATGCATTTGGGTCATAAAACATGTTGTTTCTTTTTTCCTTATTTTCCTCTTTTTTTATTGCGCTTCAAACGCAAATTGTCGTTGGGGGGGGGACTTAAAAAATAATAATAGTAGAAAATAATGCTCAAAGCAATTTTGAAAAGCAATTCCTTGCTTTAATTTATCGACAGTAAATCAATAATTGATTATGCCCAGTCAAATGAAGAAATTGTCGTTGCTAATAGAATAACTAAGTTTAACAGAGTTGCCACCCTGTTGCAATGCACATTGACAGCAGCTAGTGAAGTTGGCTGCGCTTAAGTGCAACAAATGAAGACGTTTAGTTTCTTTTATTGAAATTTAAAACTAAAGAAATGTCTTGAAATTACATGAAATAAATTTGAAAGAAATTTCTGAAATATCTGGTTAATTTCTTTGAAATTTAACAAAGTTTTGGATTAAATTAAGTTATATTATAGAAAATGTATACCAAAGAGAAGTTTACGATATCATAGTACCATGAATAGTCGTTTCCTTATCATTCTAATTCATAATTTTACTAAAACATTTTGTTGAATTTCTTGTGGGTTTAGTAAAAAAAACAAGTGGTAAAGGCTGTAGTCGAGCTCCCGACTTTAGGATACCCGTTACTTATTTAAATAAATTTTAAATATTTTGTATTGCATGCTTTTAGGCACTTACATTGCTTGAAAGCTTAAATCAGCCATGACCAGCTTTCTATTTGTCCGCTCTTGTTGCGTTTAAGTAGGATGGTAGTTAATAATAGTAGTTAACGGTAATTAGTAAACAAATTCTAATATCTTGAAAGCTGTGTGTGTGGTGGCTTTTCGCAATTTACGGAGACGGAAAGGGGCGTGGCAAAAATTTGAAACATACTTGACCTGCGTGGGACGAATAGAAGTCTGTGTGCCAAATTTGGTTGCTCTAGCTCTTATAGTCTCTGAGATCTAGGCCCTCACACGGACTGACAGACAGACTGACAGTCAGACAGACGGACATGGCTTTATCGACTCGGCTGTTGATGCTTATCAAGAATATATATACTTTATAGGTTAGGAGTTGCTTCGTTCTCCCTGTTACATACATTGCAACGAATACAATATACCCTTTTAATTATTTTTAAGTAACGGGCATAAAAATGTATGACAAAAAAAGGTTTACAGCTTAAGAAAAGTTTGAAGATATCATAGTACTATAAAAACTCGTTGATTCATTATTCTCATTTTTAGTAAGCTGTTTGATTAAATTTGTTTTGAGTTTCTATGAATTTAGCTTAAGATTTTTTAGTTTTACTAAAACTTTTTGTTAAATTTCTAGTGGATTTAGTAAAAAAAACATTAAATGTAACTCAAAAAATATTTCCCTAAATTTATTTCAGAAGTCACTAGACATGATTTTATTTTTACAATTTTTCTTTTATATGAATCAAAATCATACCTGTAAAATAATGATTAGTAATCATAATCATTAGTAATTAGATTATTTTTGTTTAACAGTCGAACTCATGATTAAGTTACGATTATTTTCAGTTTTGCTCAAATATTTAATGATTACGATTACAAAAAATCAAAAATAATCTAAAATTTTTACAATTATGCAAAAATAAACAGAAAAAATAAAAAAATATTCTGATAATTTCTGATTATTTATGACTGTTTAGTAAAAATCAAATAATTTTTAATTTTTACAATCAAAGTAGCCAAAACATTCAGAAGTAATCATTAATTTTTCAACAGTGAATTATATAGTCACTACGATTATTTCCAAAAATAATCTAATTGATTAGTAATTCTAAACGAAATTTAACAGGAATGATCAAAATTTACCTGTTCTTTCTAAAATATTGCTTAAATAAAAATTATATTTTAGGTTTTCAAAGCTATAGCTTTAAGATATTTCCTACAAATTCTTAGCCAGCTGAATTGCATTCATAATAGAGTCATACACCTGAGGTCACGTTTCATGGCCAACTAAGTAATTGGCCAGCCTAACAACTTGGACACTTAAGCTAAGAGTTGTAGTTGTTGTTGGGCCAACAACAGTTGTTGTTGTTGTTGTTGTTGCACAGCACACACAATGCAACACTCAACGTGGCAAGTAGGTCGCCACATATTGATTTTGATTCGCAACAATGATGATAAAGATGATGATGATGATGAGGTGATGATGACATTACATATTGATTGATGGGGCAACACCCTCAATCATAATTATAAGGTGGAATGACCCTTACCCCGCCCCTTTTTCCTTGCTCCTACTCCTCTCCACTTGCAATTGAAATTTGTTGCTGTGTTTTAAAGTATTTTAAAGCTTTTTTCAATTGCAATTGGTAAATTGTGATAAACTGCGCATTTTAATGGGCGAAAGTGGCTGAGAAATGTACAAGAAATGTTCGAGAAATGCTTTCAACAAAGAGAAATGAGCAATGTCTGAACGGAGAAGGAGAAAAGTGGAAAGATTTCTACTGCTTCTTGCTAATGTTCTGGTTTTTTGCATCTGGCAATTTTCTAAGCGAAATTTGCCATTGAGAAAACTTTTCAAGTCAATTTGCAGTGCGGAAAATTCTTCAGGCGTGCGCGGAAAAGCAAAGAGAGTGGGGGGAAGGGAGAGGAGAGGAGAGAGGAGAAGGTAATTGCAGAGCAAAGGCTGATGGGTAATTGAAATTCGTTTGTTTATGTTGTCATTGTTGTGGCAGCCACAGCCGCCGCTTGTTGCCTGTTTGTTCTGCGTTGTTGGTTGTTGGTTGTTGTTTTCTGCTCTTCGTTGTTGGTTGTTCATTGTTGTTGCCTCGTTCTCGTTCAAATTGAAAATTACTTAATGGTTCAGTGGCGATCGTTGCTGTTGCTGCTGCCGTCTTTTTTTAGAGGCTACTGTTAAATGAGCGCCAAGTGCTGGACAAATGTGCAAATTGCCAGGTCCAAGGTGGCCCAGAGTTTATCGAGTTTGTTCGCTGTCTTAGCCACGTATATAATTGGCAGCCAGAGCAAGCTGTAAAAGCTTTTATACCCAGAGAGTGTTAACATCATAGCATAATCATATCTTAGAGCAGAAAACATATAAACATTCAACACTTTAAACAAAACTCTAACAAATTGAAGCGCAAAAGTGTGTGAAAACAGCTTTATGGCATGAAAAGCTTTAATGTGCTTTGATTTTAAATAAATTTAGCGAAAAAAGCGTTCGTTTTTAATTAATCTGAAGACAAATTTAACAAAACTCTAACTGATTTCATCTCAAATTTTAATATTTATAAATATATTATGTAAAGCTTTAATGTGCTTTTGAATATGTTTATAACAAGTGAGAATTTCAATTAAAAATATTGTACAATTTAATTAATTAGCTGTAGCAACCTTATTTTATTATATAGTTTAAATAATATAAAGCTTTAATGTGCTTTGGACTATAAATAAAAAAACACAGCTATCTGTTTAAAATATGTAAAAAATTTTAACAAAGCTGTAAGCGCCTTGACAATATTTAAAATCATGCAAAGCTTTAATGTGTTTTGATTTTTATATAAATTTAGACAAAAGATCTTTAATTTAATTTATTTAATTATTTAACAAAACTTTAACTGCTTTCATATAAAACATGAATATTTTTCTAATGCTTAACATGTATTTAAAGCTTTAATGTGCTTTAAATTAATATAAATTTAGCAAAACGAGCTTTCTTTTTAAATTAATATGAGCGCAAATTTCACAAGACTGTAACTGCTAAACTTAAATTATTATATCAAGTATATCAAATAAAGCTTTAATGTGCTTTTTGACCAGTAAACATTTCAGTTAAAAGCATTATACAATTGTAACACCTTTTTTTAATATTATCTTTAAATAATATAAAGCTTTTAGGTGCTTTGGAAATTGATTTAAATAACACAGCTATCTATTTAAAATAATTTAAAAGCTTTTTAACAAAGCTTTAAGCACCTTGACAATATTTAATATCATGCAAAGCTTTAATGTGCTTTTTAAAAGAAAATTTAATACAACTAAAAAATAGTTGGCAGTTTAAGAAATAGTCAAAAGTAAGTTATCTTAATAAATATTTACACTTTAGTTAATTTATAGATATTTTTGAATCTGTTTCAAGTCTGAAAAGTTACTATTTTTCTACATTTAATCTTAACTTTACGTATTATCTTACACTCACACTCACGTAGCATTAATTTGTCAATTTAACACCTTTTAATAATATTTAATATTTTTTACGTGTCGCAGCCACGACAATTTTTCAAAAGCGTCAAATTTATGAGCTTTATATTGGAATTTTGTGTGCATTTAAATGATATTTTGTTGTGGCCGCTTTATCAAAAACTGTTGTTGTCGTTATTGTTGTTTTTGGGCAAATCTCACGCTAAATCATTGTTGCAGCTGAAAGCGACTTCGACTCCAGTTTCAACTGCAACTTCAACTTCAACTGCAACTTTAAGTCGACGCCATCGCCTACAACATTCATTCAAATTATGGAACCGCAATGCGATCGAGATCTCGTTTTAGTCACGCTAAATTTAAAAATCCCAAAAGCACACACCTCAAAAAAAAGAGTGCAGAAAGAGACAACAATAACAAACAAAGAGAGAGAGAGAGAGGGTAAAAAATGCCTCGTTTCGTTTCGTTTTGTGGTTAATTAGCGAACGCGACAAACCCACCTAAAAAAAAAGCGTAGATTTATGCACTCAACTTTTGGATTCGAGATTGGAATGAATGCGAGTATACGAATATTCGAATATATGAGTATGAGTATGGGTATGAATATGAGGATAGATGGGGCTAAAACCCAGTTGACAACTGAGTGCTCGCAATTACTCAAATGCCTGAATGTGACATTAATCAGAGTAATGAGCAAATTGCCGGAACAAAATGGGTTTAAAAAAAACCTAGAGAGAGATAATGAATCCATAACAGTCAATGAATGATTGCCTAGTGAATAACTATGAGTATGACAAAGTCTAGCACTTATCTGATCTGAATACAGTCTGAATATAAGAAGATAAGGTTGAGAAGAAACACAGCAAAAAAAACAAATTCCAATACAGTTCGGGAAAATAATCATCTCAAACTACTGGAAATTCATTTAAACAACTTCCAGGCAATGGAAATTCAAGGTAGAAACTCTGGACTCAGGGGTAAAACAATATAATATGATAAGTGATAGATTTGATAAAGATAATAACAATTTACTGCAGATAAAATAAACTTAAATCAATTTCTGGAGATTCCAGCCAAATTCCCATTGCACTATATTCCAATAATTGGAATGATTTCAAACTCAAGTTTGCATATTATTAATTTTACTATTCATTTAAAATATTGTTTAAAATAAATAATATTATTAACATTAGTTTCGTAATTTATTCTAAATTTTTCATACTTTCTAACGTTCCAGTAATTTATTGGAATGACTTTTTACAAAACATACTCAATTTTTTATATATATTTCATAATTATTTTTTTTAAATTTAGATCAATTCTTGAAGAATTCAGCCAAATTCCAATTACACTATATTCCAACATTCCAGCGTGAAACTAAAATGATTTAAGGCTCAACTTTGCATATTATAAAGATTATCATTAATTTCAAATACTGTTTAAAATAAATATTATTATTAACATTTATATTTGTAATTAATCCTCAATTTCTCATACTTTCCAACGTTCCAGTTATTCATTGGAATAAGTTTTTACAAAAAATACTCGAATTATCTAAGAACTATCCAACTATCTGCCATTTAATACTCGTAATTAGCTTTTATGCACATTGATTTATTACTTAATACTAAACATATGCTGGGCGCTATTATTAGGCCAACTTAATGGGAATGGCTAACAAAATGACTAGCCGAAAATGGCATTGGAAGTGAAGGTGGAAGTTGGAAGTGCAACCCCCAAAAGGATGATAATGTACAGACCACATCAAATTATTAGGCAAACGATTACACGAAAATTCTCTGCGGTGGCATAAACTAAATTCATGAGTGCCATGATTTCCCAGAGAGAGAGTGAGAGAGAGGGAAAGTGAGTGAGTGAGAGGGAGAGAGAAGCACGCGCATAATGAGCTTAAGTTATGTTACATAAGCCATAAGGACATAAAAACCACTCGAGCAGACACTTCATGAGTCCAAACTGGCTGTAAAGGTTTTAGGGTGAGGGTGAGGTTGTGTGTGTAGTGTGTGTGTGTGTGTAGTGTATATATATGTATGTGGAATGAGCGTGTCATGGCTGTGTGGCCCTTTTTTTCCTGCTGTTGTTGCTGGTGGTTGCAAACTAATGAGCTGCAGATTGACGCCAGGAGTCGACAGTCGAAAGTGGAGAATTGGGAAACGGGAAACGGGAATGCT
The DNA here is from genome assembly GCA_037043495.1 of Drosophila recens. NCBI lineage: Eukaryota > Metazoa > Arthropoda > Insecta > Diptera > Drosophilidae > Drosophila > Drosophila recens. The sequence continues at coordinate 20,414 of JBAMBJ010001032.1, read as the reverse complement.
CAGCTCTGTGGTTGCCAGTTTGTTTGCTCAACTGTTTACGAGCCACTCAACCACTCAGCCACTCAACTACTCAACACTCCCCACACTCAACTGCACACTGACTAGCAAGATTAAACTTATCCACGAGCACTTGTCATCAACATTCTAAATAGCTTCTCTATCAGTTTGTCCAAATTGTAAAAATTCCCTTGCACGCTTGTCAACAACATTTATAAATACATATTTACATACTCTATAAGCAGTATCGATAAGACTGAATTATGATATCTAATTAAAATGCTATTTTCGAATTATAGAAAGTCGAAAATGTTCCTAGTTCTAAAATAATCTTTCCTTTTTTTCTATGATTTTTATTTTATTCGCAGTTATTTCAATTTCATTTAATCGCAGTATTAAATTTATCATGCAATTAAGAACATTTTCTTAAAATATCTAACTTTTTTTTTTATTTATGAACCTTTTAGAAAAAGATACAAAAATTACTAGGCGAAAAATCAAGATACTTTTTATACTTTTAAGAACATAAAGTTCTTGCTGCATTTCTTAGACGAAAGTTTCTTCAACTATTATTTTTGTGTCAAAACTAAGAATTTGAATTAAATTTTCAACCCAATAACAATATTGATACTCTCCAGTTCCATTACTTGCCTTTAACAGAAGTGCCCAATATTAATTTATAGAATAATCAGTGATTTTTAATCAATATGATATTGTCAATAAGATATTGAAATTTAGTTTTTAGCCCTATAACAACATCGATACTGTTTAGTTACATTTCCTTTCAATATAATTGTATTTTAGTAGCTCATAAAATGAAATGCTTTGTAATGTTAAAGATATATTCTGCGGTTTTCAATCAGTTTGATACATTTGATTATATATTTAATTGAACTTTCAGCCCAAAAACAATATCAAAGCTTCTTAGTCTCATTTCCCTAATTTTTAAAATGTTTTATTTTTTGTATCACACAAATTAAAATTAAAATGGATTTGGAGCATGTTCGCAAATATATAATTTGATTTTTTCGGCAATATACTCGTAGATACTTTTTAGTTAGTTCCATTACTTTTTACTAAAAATAGATTTAATAAACATAAAAAATTAGATGCTTCATAAAAATTTAAGAGATTTTCACGATATCCAATTAATCGGGGGTGCCTCAGAATATGTATGATAAATTCGTTTAAATATATAATTCAATTTTTAACCCAAAAAAAATATCGAAGCTTCTTAGTCACATTTCCCTCATTTTTAAAATGTTTTCGTTTTGTATTACACAAATTGAAATGCTTAAAATTGATATGAAAATATTCAATTTGACATTTTCGATCAAAAATTTAAATTTTTTACCCGACAAGAATATCGATATTTTCTAATTGCATTCCTTTTCATTAAAATTCGGTTTTCTAAACTTATAAAATTAAATGCTTCATAAGGATTTTAAGGATATTTTGCGAATTTCAATCGATAACAATATTGATATATTCTAATTCCATTCCTTTTCATTAAAAAACGATTTTCTCATCTAACAAAATTAAATGCTTCATAAGGATTTAAGAAATATTCACGATATCCAATCAATATGATAAATTCGTTTAAATATATTACTAAATTTTTTACCCGATAACAATATCGATAAACTCCAATTGCAAGCCTAAAACCGCAACTCACCTGAACTGGGACGATCGCTGTAGCGCGTGCAATAAACCCACGCTGGCCACACAATGGGCGTTCCACTTCCCGTTCCCGTTCCACTTCCCGTTCCAGTTCCCGTTGCCCCATCCTCGCCAGATTTACTTCCCGGCGCTGGCGATGTGGCATTGGCATTGGGTGACTTGACCAAATCGATGGCTGAACTTGGCGTATTGCTGTTGTTGTTGTTGTTGGCGGTGCTGCTGCTGGTGGCGGTGCTGTTGCTGTCGTTGCTGTTGCTGCAGATGTTGGCCAGCGAGCTGGAGAAGCTCAGACTGGGCTGCGTGGGCAACTGTTGCTGCTGCTGCTGCTGCGTTTGGGCCAAGTTCAAAGGTTTCGCTGTCTTTCTAGGCGTTTTCAAAGGTGCCACGCCCACAGCAGCGGCGGCGGCAGCAGCAGCAGCGCCACTGGCGGCCAAACGTTGCTGCAAGCGATTGCCAAAGTCCGCTTTCAAAATGTTATCGATGCTGAATTTCAGAGCGCGTTCTTCAGCGCGCAGATTGTTTAAATGATTGTTGTGATTATGATTAAAGTTATGATTATTGTAGTTGTTATTATTGTTGTTGTGCGTAGATTGCTGCTGCAAGGCAAGATGTTGCTGCTGTTGTTGCTGCTGCTGTTGTTGCAGCAGCAACTGCTGTTGATTTCCAGTCGCACTTCCAATGCCCAAAGCTGTCGCCGTCAGCTGAGCCAGTGCATCCTGTCCAGTTGTTGTTGGTATTGCTGTTGTTGTTGGTCGCATTGCTGCGACGGCCATTTGCAGCTGCTGCGTCGTCATCATTTTGTGGCCACGCCCCAGGCCACCCAGCGGCAACACAGCGGCCGTTAGAGCATTAACTCTGGCCGCCGCCATCAGCTGCATTTGCTGCTTCATCAGCTCCTCCGCATAGAGTTGGGATTTGCGCAGGAATTCCTCCTGGAAGCTGGCGGGAATTAGCAGGGAATTGTCCTCGACTGGCAGATGTTGCTGCAGGGACATGGCATGTTGTTGCTGCTGTTGCTGTTGCTGCTGTTGTTGCTGCTGTTGCTGTTGCACGCTGCTAAAGGCCGACGGCCGATAGAGCTGCGACATGAGCAATCGTTGTCTGGTTGCTTGAGCAGCCGCTGCCACCTGCGATTGCTCCTGGCCCACACTCAACACGCTGTTCTCGCTGCAACAGCTGGCCGCATCATCCAGCTCCAATTCCTCCTCCTCCTGCTCCTCCATGTCCGTGTCCTGCTCCTCCAGAATGTTGACCAAATGCTGCTCATCACAGGCAGATCCTGCCTCCGCATCCTCGTCGCCAACGTCCTCGGGCTGCTGCTGCAGCTGTGGACTGTTGCCGCTGTGCATGGGCAGCGGCATGGGCAGGCAATCCGGATGCATTGCTGCCGTTTCCCTATCCGTTTTCCTTTCCTGTTCCTCTTGACGGCTCGTGCTGCGTTTCAGGCTCAAGTTCAGCGTCGGTTGGCGACTTGTGGCCAGCGTGGACATAAGTGCTGCCAGTTTTTTGGACTTAAAAAGTCGCCGTCAGCATCGTCGACACAATTAATTAATTTAAATTATTTAATTTAATTATTTAATTCAATTATTTAATTTTATTTTATTTAAATAATTTTGCTGCTGCAGTTTTTGGACTTAAAAAGTCGCCATCAGCTTCGTCGACACAATTAGTTAATTTAAATTATTTAATTTAATTATTTAGTTCAATTATTTAATTCAATTTTATTTAAATAATTTCTCTGCTGCAGTTTTTGGACTTAAAAAGTCGCCGTCAGCATCGTCGACACAATTAAATAATTTTGAACTGTCGAGTTTAATTTAATTTATTAAATTTAATTTTATTTAATTTTCAAAAATGTATTTCATTACTTCTGACTTAAAAAGTCGCCGTCAGTTAAGTTATTTAAAATAATTATTTAAATTATTTAATTTAGTTTTTTAATTTAATTTTATTTAAATAATGTCTCTGCTGCAGTTTTTGGACCTAAAAAGTCGCCGTCAGCATCGTCGACACAGTTAAATTATTTAATTTAATTTTCTTTAATTAATTTTGCTGCTTTTTTAATGTTAACTGCCCAGTTTGTGGGCGTGGCAATGTCTGTTAGCCCTGTTTGTAAGCCGTCGGCATTTTGCACAATTTCAATTTACAATTCACAACTAGTGCATGCGCTCACACACACACACACACAGTCACGCGCACACTTCTGTAACGACGCGCCTCACTTTCAATATTATCAAAAACTATTAACAGCGACAGACAGAAACAAACAAACGATCATAATAATAATAATAAAAACTCTCGGCCCGGTTTCCGTTACGTGCGCTCTGCCAGTCAGCTGAACCAACTGAAGCTCCCGCGAACTTGCAACTAAACGAGACGGCACAAAATGAGCAAGAGAGCGCACAGTCCAGAGCAGGCAACAAAAACCGGAACGGCAATAAGAACAAAACACGCACACACACGCATACACCATGCATGCTCTCTCTCTCTCGCTCTCTCTTTGCTTTACGCTGCTCTCTGCGCAATTTCGAACATCCAATGAGCAGCAAGCTAGCGCGCTCGCATTGTGCATTGGTGTGTGCGTGTGTGAGAGGGTGTGGGGCATTTTTTCGGCATTGACACTAGCGTTGTCTCGCTCTGGCAACGCAACGCCTGACCAGGCTGTCAGTTGAGGTTATGTTAAGTGTTTGTATATTTGTTAATTAAGTGCACTGCCAGCGTCGCTGCGTCGCTGCTTTCAGTCTTGGCTTCCTTCAGCTCCTTCTGCTGCTGCTGCGGCTGCTGCTGCGGCTGCTGTTGCTTCGATTGCTTGTCTTTTTGATTATGCGCTGCAGCATTTAAGTCGTAAATCTTCCAGCGTACATATGTATGTATGTATGTATGTATGTTTCTGGCTTGTGGCTGCGCATCTGCAGTCCTTTTAGTGCCATCCTCCATACTCTTCACACACATGTGTGTGTGTGTGTGTGAATGTGTAACACATGCCACATGCTTGTGTGTTGTTGTTGCTGTTGCTTTTTTCTTGCTGCCTCTCCTTTTCATGTCTTTCGTTTTTGCTTATTCAATAACAAAAAAAATGAAGTAAAATTGTTTCGCTTTTTGATGTCATTGTTGTTGTTTTTTAGACTGCGCTTTATAAATCACCACCACAATTTGTGTTCCAACATCTGCTGTGATTTCATAATTGTTTTTGATGCCGTTTTTCGTCTGATTTACACATGTGTGTGTATGTGTGTGTGTATGTGTGTGTGTATGTGTGTGTGTATGTATGTATGTGTGTGAGCTTGTCTAATTGGCCTGCGTATGAGTTAAGCTTGCATATGGGAAATGCAGTGCATTCCAGTATTCCAATGGAATAGCTACACTGCGTAAAGTAATTATTTTGTCAAAAAATCAAATTAAGTCGATTTTAATTTGAAATAAAATAAAATAAAATAAGATTAAAATAAATTAAAAATTAACAAAGTAATTTCTAAGCTTGTCTAAACACTTACTTGACTGTTTGTAGGGTTGTGCAGGGTTGCCAATTAATAAGCCACATTTATCTTATCGGCAGGCATCTTTCAAAATGGCCCATTAAAACATTGCTTTTAGCCTTTTTTTTAGACAACATCCGCTGGCCATAAAATAGAAATTCCAGTGTAGCTTTTTTTTTCTCTTTTTTTATGTACTTCAGCATCGAAAGCTGTCCACGCTTTATTATGTGGCCAGCATACAGTGCCACGCCCCAATTGCACACCCAATCCAGTTTAATAACTTTGTTGGCCCGCCAGAGGTCGGGGTCCGATTCCGATTCCGATTCGGGCCCAGATGCCGACGCGTCGATAACGCAACCAACAAATTAATCAAGCTTAATTTCAGCTCCGATCACAACACACATACAAAAACAGTGCTGTCACAATTGCAAGGGCCAAAATAGCTAAATTTGTTAGCTTGAAATAGCTAAAATATCATTAAATATGGGTATTTCCAGGATCGAGAACGCGGAATTTGTACGTCTTTAAATGACAAAAAAATTACAAAAATTAATATTTTCAAAATTGTTTTTTTATGAGTTAATTGCATTTTATCAACGCTATTTTTATAATAAAAGACAAGCTTTGAAGGCTTGTCGTTTTTGAGATATTTATAGAAAACAATGCATAGCGAACGCGACGAGAAAAGGAAGTCATGTTTGACTTCATCGAGGATACCACAGAAATCGCTTTCGCTTGAATTTCACTTAAAAATTTATGAAATTTAAGTGAAATTCAAGCGAAAGGGATTTTTGTGGCACCCCCGCATCTTGAAAAATGCGAAAGTCTGCGAAATGTGGCGGGTAATTTGGAAGAAAATACTCTGAAACCATAATAAATAATGTAGTTTTCCATTTTAAAAATAATTTTGATATGTTAATATCATTTTATTTATTTTACAAGTTTTTTTTAATGATTTCTAACGCGACATCGCAAACGTGACAAGATTTCCACCTAGTTTGTGCCAACAATTTGTTACTCAAAGTTTATTTGATATATTAAAAACAACATTTAATATATTTCTATGAATTAAAATCTCACTTAGTGTAATCGTTAGACTACAAACAATCCATTTTGGAGGTCAATTTTGAAGAAAATGGGCAACATTATTGAAAAAATGAATTTATGAAAATGTATAATTTATCAGGGGTGCCAAGGAATGCTTTTCGCTTGAATTTGACATAAATTTCATACATATTTAAGTCAAATTCAAACGAAAGCGATTTCTGTGGCACCCCTGTATATGTATGTGCATCCTATTGAATTTCTTCTAGCGTATATTGCTTAAATAAATAACTTGAATACATTTTTGGAAGAAAATTTCACAAGATGTGAGTTTTTAATCAATTTTATGCTTAAATAAAATAGATTTTTTAATGGTTCCATAAAATTGGATTTTTTAGTTTTAGTTTTTGACTTAATTATTAAAAAAAAAAGTTTCAAGACAATGTTCTTAATTTTATTATTGGTTTATTTTTGTCAGTGTAGTCATTCAGCATTTTTAAAAATAGGCTAAGTTTAAATTAAGCTAGCTTTTGCAATTAAAAAATAGCTAGATCCATGTCTATATATAAAATAGCTAAAGCAGCAACACACCGAAAGAGTGAAAGAGAGAGATGGGGAGAGGCGAGCAACAATTAAACAGCGATTAAAAGCGCTTGAGCAACCCTAGACACGAATTATGAATAAAATTAAACGCAATTGCTCAAATGTCTTTTGAGCAATGCGAAATCGCAAAACCGTTCCCCCCATTATGTACTCCATTAGCCGCTCCTCCATCTCCCTCCCCCCTCCCCACAACCCGCAACAAGCACTGTCGTTCCATGAAAAGAGAGACATGATTAAAGCTGCGCACGAAACGCTTTTCACATAAAAGACGCCGCGTGGAGTGCGCGTAAGTTGATCTCGCCAGTTAATCGCGCTGAAAATCTTCATCAGAAATGGACAGACGGCAGCTGGAAGCAGCATCGGCAGCGGCAGCATCGGCAGCAGCAGCAAAAAGTAAAGTTACTCAAACTAAAATAAATACAATCAAAACATGAAGCGTACAACACAAGCAATAAGTAACGACAACGACAACGACAACAACAACAATAACAAGACCCAAAGACCCAAAGCAAAAGCAACAGCATAAAAATAAAAGCGCGCCGGCAAAACATTACAAGAGAATCGCAGTCGCAGACGCTGTCGCAGTCGCTGTCGCAGTCGCTGTCGATTGCCCATTGCCGACTGCGAAGCAGCAACAAATAGCATAATCGCACAAAGCGACAGCGACGGGTCTCCCCACACAATTTAGATGCGACCCAATAGATAAACTTAAAGAGGCTTTTATTTAAACAAAGCGCAGCGCAGTCTCTGTGACTTGGGCAACCATGAAAAGAGCGACAGACAGAGAGAGGGAGCAAGAGAGAGAGAGAACCTTTGGGTGCTGTCGTCGCTGACGCGCAAAAATGTATGTAGCTTACAAACAAGCAACATAAGAGAGCGACGAAGCTGAGCTTTGACTGCAGTCCGCAGTCGGCAGCATACAATGCATGCTCACTCGCTCGCACTTGCAGTCGCCTCGCTAGGCTGCGCTGCGCTGCATTGTCAATCTTATTGGAATTGCAGTTTTGTGGCTGATCTTTTAATCGAATCGTAGCATTTATTATTGCGATTGTTGTCGTTGTTTGTTGTTGTTGTTGTTGTCGTTGTGTCTAATGTCGTTTAGCCAAACAATGGACATGGCCATGTCATAAGTCAGTTTACAAAATGGCCACAGCTGTTGCGCTTAAATTCATAATTTGTGTGTTGCGCAACATATTCCCAATTGGCAGCGCATTCTGATTTGATTCAGATTTCTTGACTTCATTTTGTCTCTCAATTTATGTTTGTGTTGTCCATTGACAGGCAAACAACGAAATCGATATTTGAGTACACACACACACACACACACATACAATTGGTCTAATTGCAATTAACACATGATGAAAACCGTTGATTGCCCTTCAAAGCTACAGCCCCCACCCCTTCCCCTCACCAACCCTTCCCCTCTCCTCTCTCACAACAGTTGAGCTAGTGAAAATCAATAAACAGCCATGTGGAAATTGTTTTTGTAATTGACAGCTAAACGATTTTCCACTTGCCATGCAAATTGATTCTAATTGGACGTGTAGTAGAAGTCCATGCGCTTAGATCTGATTGGACTGCGTAACTGGCTATTAAACGTAACTAACGTAAATATAGAGTGCATGCGTTTTCTAATTGGCAATTAATTGAGCATGCTAATAAGAACATATTATCAAGTTACTTAAAATGTGTTTTTCAATTAAAAAATGATTTTATTTAGCTAAAATAAAATGTGAAAATAAATAAACTATAAAAATAATTGATATAAAATAAAATATAATTAAGAAATGTGTTTTAAAAAGAAAAATTATTTATTTTAGCACATCAAAATGTGTTGTAAAATAAACTAAAAAAATATTTGATTTAATATAAAATATAATTTAAAAAATAATATTGATAATATTTAATTATATACAAAATATGTATTTTTTTACAAATATATAAATACGTTAAGATAATTTTAAGTGTTTTTTACTTAAATATTTATTTAAATTAAATTGTGGAGTATTTTTTTCAATTTTCTTAAAATGTGTTTTTAAAAATAAAAATGATTTTGTTTAGCTAAATTAAAATGTGTAAAAAAATAAACTTTAAAAATATTTTATTGAAAATAAAAAAAATAAAATGAAAATAAATATAAAAAAAAAATAAAATAAAAATATTTGATAAATAAAATATAATTTAAAAAATATAATTTAAAAATATTTAATTAAAAACAAAATAATTTTTGCAAATATATAGATACTTTAAGATAATTTTAAGTGTTTTTCACTTTAATATTTGGAGTTTATTTCAAAATTTTATTATATTAATAATTAATTCGAATATTTTTTTCAATTTCACTTAAAATGTAATTTTTTTACTTCTCAATTGAATAATATTTTTGTATAATAAAAATGTTAATATCCTAGATAAAAGGGTAGATAAAAGCTCCTGAATATACAAACCATATTTTAACTAATTGGAACTCACACTTACACAGTCCAATCAGAATATCTATTGTAGTGGAAAATTGATAGGTCATTAAATGTCACAATAAACGAGTATAAAATATGATTCGAAATGAATACATATGGCGATTGAGTGCATTTATTCATACAGTTTACAGTATTCAATTCAGAGGCTATAATCAAGTCTAATTAGTTGCAAGTTGTCGCTCCGTCTTAACGATCCGTTTAACGCTCCATTTCCAATTTGAATGTTGAATTCCAATTTGCCGAGACTCCATTGTGCCAACTACTAAATGCACACACACACACATACATATACACATATGCACATGTAAATACGTAAGCTACAAAAGAGCACACACGAAAGGCGAAAGAAACAAACAAACGCGACATTTGAACCGGACAGACAGACAGACAATCACCTAATTACATACAAGAGACACCACACAAAGAGAGAGGGAGAGAGACAGGCAGAGAGAGAGAGAGCTTTCAAGGCAAGGGTAATTGCAAGGCGATGGCCTGTCGTCAGTTGTTGTTGTTGTTGTGGTAATACGCCTAAGCAAATAGCATTAAATAAAAGGTTAATAAATAGCACACAAAGCAGAACAGTAACAGTAACGGTGCATGCGGTTGAGCTTTTTCCAACAGCGTGACAAAGAGAAGAGAAGCGAAGAGAGACAATCACACACAATATGGCGGACAAGGCGAACCGAATGCGCTGACAGCAACAACAACAACAACAGCAGCAGCAGCGCAGCAGCAGAGCATGTGACATGGACATGTGTGTGATGGCCTCGATGCGCTGTGACTGCGCTCCGACTGCGCTGCTTGCGTGCATTTCAGTTGTATGAGTGTGTGTGTGTGTGTGAACAGTTTGTAACGCCTGCTTATTTATGCTTATTTACCGCGACCTCGAAGTCCTTTCAATTTAACCGACGCACTGTGGCTCGTTTTCCGAAAACTCGTGGCAAAAACCTTGTAACTTTTGAACCAAATGAGATAATCGAATAATTTTAATGGCATATGATAGATAACTCTTCAACCTATGAAATTAGCATTTAAAAATGTGCCACGCCCACTAATTACTTACTTACGGGCTATCAAAGTTGAAGTTTGTGAAATTTGTGAACAAAATAAATTTTATGGCACCTAAAAATAAATTTTTTTAAAAATTTTTGATTTTTTTTGTTTTATTTTTAAGGTTTTTGTATTTAAAAATTATTTTCAAAAAAATTAAAAACAATTTTTTTTTTTTTCAAAAAATTATTTTTTGTTTTTTGGTGTGAATTATCAAAATCGCATATTTCGACCTAATTCCTATGACATCTATATGATATAGTTGTCCGATTTAAACCAATCTGACATATTATGAGCCTGGGGTAGTCTTCTACATTCTGACCAAGTTTGGTTCAAATCGGACCACAATATCATATAGCTGTTTTAGGAAAAATCGATCGAACTATGCAATTATGCCGCGTGCTTTTTTTGTGAGGTTGATTTAGTTTTTTTTGATTTAACCTTCTTAGGCGGATCCGGTCGGGTACAAAACCATATATATTTATAAAGAGAAATCAATTCTGAAGCGTTTTTTAGCTATCGTAACTTAATGCATTTTAATTTATGAGACTTTTCGTCTACCAAAGTTCAAAAATAGTCTCTGAACTCTGAAAATTAATCTAAACTTACAACAATATTTTATTATTCGGGGAGAGTGGAGCTCGCGCCTGCGAAGTTGGGGATTAGAGATGGGGTTAAATTAAATTATCTTTACTTTTACTAAAATGTACAATTATTAAAATAGGCTAAGTCCCAAAATAGTAGATTTTGTAGTAACAAATGCTACTACGTAAGAGCAACTGGCTGATATGCAATTTACCGTATGTTACTTTACAAAAACCAAAATAAATTTCGCTGGGGCCAAAGGTGGCAATGGTTTTTTTTTTAAATATCTTTAAAAATATGTACCGAATCATATTCAAAAGTAAAACTTTTCGGCACTCCCGGCCATTTTTTCTAAAGTCAACCGAAAGTTCAAAAACAACCCCAAAAAAAGGTGCAAAAGAAAAAAAAAAAAAAATATTTCTCCTTAAAATTTTTTTTTTTTTTATATGCATTTAGTTTAAAAGATAGGCCAGTTAATATAAATAAATAAGATTAATACAAAGACTAAGCTCAATTCAAAGGTAGACTACGCCAAACTTGCCCTTTTAAAGTGTAAAATTTCGCACTTGGCATTTTTTGGAAACATTTTTTGACTTTGACGAGCTCCACAGCCTACAACAAAATTTTTTAAAAACATATACATTCTGCATAAAATACTTCAACCATTTCTTAGTTCAAAAATATAATCATTTTTCTCAAACGGAACAACTCGAAAAATGATTTTTGCCACGAGTTTTCGGGAAACGAGCCACAGTGCGACGCGACGCGACGTCGACGTTGACGTCAACAGCGCGCTGCCTATGCAAATGTCAATTGTCAGTTGGCGTTTATAACTTATTGTTGTTGTTGTTGTTGTTGCTTGTTTATTTTATATATGTATGTATGTCTACACAAACAATCAACTAATTATGGCTTGTTAAATTGCAGCCATTGAAATGACCATTTAAACCATTCAATTTCAATCGCATGCCGTCTACGCCTTCCCCCTCTGCTTCCTCCTCTTCCTCTTCTTCTTCCTCCGTCTGTCTGTCTCCCTCTGTCCATTTGTGCCTGTCGCATGTGTCAATTGTTGTCTTGGCCTGGCTAAAATCGCTCGCAGCATTGCAAAATATTTGATTTATCGCTGATAAAGCGAGATTCGTTTTGAATTCGCCTTGACAGCGAAGAGGAAGAGCTTTCACCCAATCTCCATCTCTTTCGCCCTCGCTTACTCTCTATGCAGTGAAACGCCCACAAGATGTTGCAATCCATCAGCATGTTTACACGGCAGCTTAAGTCGCTTAAGATGTTATCGAAATCTTTATGTTTACTTTGCTTGAAAAATGCAAAAAGTGTGATATAAAAACATGCTTTTTAAAATCATCAAATACATATGTAAGGTTTATTATTTTATGAAATAAGTAACTCTACAATCTGATCTTAGCTTGACTTTAAAACACTGATAAAAAAAATATTATGAATTCATTTAATACAGGCATGCCCAGCTTTTGCTCATTCCATTGATTTTCGGCCTCAATTGTTTTTGTAATTCCTCAAATCATAGCAAACGAAATTTCGTATACATGCAAGGCGTTGAGCATACAAAATACCAACACATGCAAACATTTTCGTGTGTATGCAATGCACAGCACAAAAAAACCGGTTTTGTTCTCTTCTCTGATTGGTGCTAGCGATCGCGCGAGAGAAGTGAGCAAGAACAAATTCAATGTGATTTTGTTGTTGGTTCTCTTGTTCTCTTCTTGTATTGATGCATTTGCTTATAAGTATTGGTGCAAACTCATTCGTATGCTGGCTCTGGGCATCCCTGATTTAATAGTACTCCACAAAGCTTTTGAAATTTTGAAGAGCATTTCTTTTGAAATCAACTGTTTGAAATCTAGGATATTTCATTATTTTGAATATATTTTTGGTTAAAAATTTGGGATATACACGTAATTTTAAATTAAAAAAAAAAAAAAAATTGAGTTCAAACAACAAATTTATTAATTCAAATTTGAAAATTTTTTATATAATCTTCAAATCAATATAAGATCATACCTGTAAAGTAATGACTATTAATCATAGTCATTAGTAATTAGATTATTTTTGTTTAAAAGTCGAACTAATGATTAAATTACGATTATTTTCGGTTTTGCCCACTTATTTAATGATTACGATTACAAAAAATCAGAAATAAACTAAAATTATTACAATTATTGGAAAATAATCAGAAATAATCCGACTAAAAAGATTTGTTTTTATAATATGTGAATATATTATAATTGTAATATGTAATTTTGGATTATTTCTGAGTTGTTGTAAACGTAATAAGAAAAAATCACAAATTTTTCAACTATATAGTCACTATGATTATTTCCAAAAATAATTTTAATTGATTAGTAATTCTAATAAGTTCCATTTTATTTTATTTGATTCATTTGTATTCAATTTCAAACGTAATTTTATTTATTTTAACAAATTATACACTTTGTGAAATGCTTCAAATTTTTTCGAGATTTAAAATCATTTTCTGCTTAGTTTCATGATTATCTTAGGTTAAAAAAATTCAAATTCATTTTATTAAACAATTAATATAGAGCTGCCAAATACAATTACTAAACTGAAAATTCAGTGTGTCAGATTTTGATGAAATCAGTTTTAGCTGTCGTATAAACTTAGTTGATGTTATGCAGACGTATCTGGCCAAGATCCTGACGCCTTTGCAATTTGTTGTACACGAATTGCAATTTGCTCAAAATTTATCGCAATTTAATCATCAGCATGGAAATATGCAACAACAGCAACAACAACAACAACAACAACAAAGCAACAAAACTATTAACGCCAAGCAATTGCAACAACAACAACGACAACAACAACGATAACAACAACAACGATAACAACAACAGTGTTGGTGATGATCTTTCCACCTGCTTCGACTTTTACAGCTCCCCAGGGCAACAACAGCAACAACAACAACACTAGCAACAACAGCAACAAAGGTCAAAGTTCAAACTCAGTTGCCGTTGCAGTTGCAGACAGGAACTCTGTGTGTGTGCAACAAAATGTGGCAAATCTTTGTTTCGCTTTTCTTCGCTGCAAATTTGCATTTTTACCACATTTAACGGTCTTTGGGAAAAAACATAATAAAAAGGTTTCAGTGCGCAACAAAATTGATTTGTTCATGACGAACTCATTTTGGAGGTTAGGCACAAATAAATGCAGATGCCGAAATGCCGAGATGCGGAGATGCTGAAATTTGGATGTGGATGCGGATGCGGCAGAAATGCAGATGCAGATGCAGATGCAGATGCTTATACTGAGGCTGAAAGTAGCTTTAAAGCTCGCCAAACACTCGGAGAAATATTCGAGATTTAAGATGTTCAATTAAAAAATTTATTTTTTCATATATTTATATTTAATAAAAAAATACGAAAACAAGATTGTAAGATTAACATTTTAATAATATAACTGTAAGGATGCAGTTGCAAAAGGCAGCTTTAAAGCTCGGTAAACACTCGGAGAAATATTAAATATAGAAATTTAATTTTTTTTTTTTATTTAGTAAAAAGTTGGAAATTCAGATAACAAAATTAAAAAGATAATTAAATTACAAACTATTTTAATTATATAACTGGAAAGATGCAGTTGCAGTTGAAGAAATAAGCTTAAAAGCTCGCTAAGCATTCGGAGAAATATTTAAGATTAAAGATGTTCAATTAAAATATGTATTTCTTCTTTATACATTTTCAATTCAAAAATCGAAAATAAGATTACAAAATTATCCAAATAAATATGCTACAAACTGTTTTACGTAGGTATATAACTAAAAAGAACAGGGACTGCAAATAATGATTATTTGTTTTTTTTTTGTTTTGAAAAACTCATTTACTTATCATAACTTTGAGACACCGAGAAAATAGCAATATTTTCACTATTATTAAAAATGTTTTAAGTTTTATAGATTTGCTCATTGGTTGAGAAGTTAAGTACAACTTAAAATTAATCATTATTTTGTTAGTAAATCTTGAAATTAATCATTATTTCAAAATTATTTTAATAACACTTATTATGATTACAAGCCCTGAAAAAGATACAAAAAAAAAAGTTAAGCGGATGCTCTTGAGCAGCGGTGGGCACGCATGGGCTCCGGGAGCTAGCGGCTGCTCCCAACTTAAAGTCTGCCTATTCGACTGCTCTTGAAGATCAAAGGAATGAGAGTATGAAATTAAAAGAACCAGAAAGTTTGGAATAATCAAAATTCAAGCAATCTCTTTTTCAATATTTGTTGTATTTTCATATGTTTTCATTATTTTAAGATTGACATTTTTCGCCTGTAGTATAAAGTAGATCAACTCGTTGAATTCTCTCAGTGTAGCCAGATAACAAAGTCTTTTTTCTAGCGAAAAACATTTCTATATTTTCTACTGTGCAGCCAGATAACAATGTGCTCTAGACTACAAAATTCCATTATTGAAATTCTTTTTTTTTAATTGTATTTGTAACATCACATAAATTATGCTACAAGTTCAAAAACTTGTAAATTATTGCATTAATTACTCTGAAAAATTCACTTTGCTTTTGCATGCCAATTTTTGTCAGTGTAGCGCAGATAACAAAGCATTTGGCCCTCGGCCTCGGCAGCTGCATAACAAAATGCAAAATGCGAAATGAGAAATGTGAAAAGTTTTTTTTACCCGCCAAATGCCAGCGATGAAAGCGACTCCGATTCGCAATTAAGCCAAATGCTGGTCGGTTGCTCCACACTTAATGGCTAACAGTTAACGGTTAACGTTGAGCGGTTAACGGTTAATTGTGCGACGGATTTCATTCAAGGGATCGACGGGGTGGAAGCTCATTAAAAGCGGCAGTTGGGAACCGGGGAAAAGGTCGAAATCGAATTTCTCACTTTTTCCATTCCTTACGAGAAAATCCAGTCTAATATTAAAACTTCTACTAGCACTAGTTACTACTACTAATACTTTTTGATCCATGCAACAAATGCTGGATTATTTATTCATTTTTTTTTTTTTTTTTTTTTTTGAATTGAATTTTGAATTTGAATTTCTTTTTTCAGCTTTCAGCTTACACTATTTTTTACTTTAACAGCTATTCTAAGTCAAGTCATCATAGTAAAAAAAATTTATTTGGAAAGGTCGTTTAAATTCCGTTTGAATAATGCAAAAATTTCCTTAACCCATTAAGTACCCATTAAAAAATTCGATTTTTTGTGAACGTCAACTTTCCAACTTTTATCCTCGATTTTTTAAAAAAAATATTTTGATTCAAAAAAATTCTTGAAACAATTCTAAGAGTAACAGCCAAAAAAAAAACTTAAAAATCTCTTTGCTAGTATTTTTTATGATGTTTTAAAATTGCTAAACTGACACTTTTTGTATGAAAAAGAGGAAAACGGGCCTAAAAAGTAATTTTTACCAATTTTCTAAAAACCGTAAAAAATATTAACGAAGAGATTTTTGACATTTTTTTTTGTCAGTTACTCTTAGAATTGTTTAAAAAAATTTTCTTCATTAAAACATTTTTTTTTAAATCGAGGAAAAAAGTAGAAAAAAAAACACTTTTAAAAAAAATTCTAAATTTTCCATGGGTACTTAATGGGTTAAAGAAAGTTTTGTGTCATTCAAACGGAATTTAAATGATAAGTTTATTTTAAGAAATCATCAAATCTTTTTTATTAAAAGTTTATTTTTTTTGAACATTTTCATCCACATATACTTATTTCCCTGATATAAATCTAATATCCAATTAAGTTACTTAATTTTACTTTAATTTTTAAAAGTACTTTTAATCAACTGCTCCCAGTTCACATTTAATGAATAAATAAAAATAATCACAAATAATAAATAATAAATAATTTTTGTACTATGGCCAGACTGAGAATCGATCAAACTTGGCCCGAAAGCTCATTTAACTTTTGCCTCGCTTCTGTCCTGGCCAGAAATGTCAACATGGCAAAAAAAAGTAAAAGAAACCAACACAATTCTATTGATATTTGCTTAGAACTGATTTTTACGCTGACAGCTCGACGACACTTGATGCATTCACAGTTTGACAGACAGCTCGACAAACGGTCTCAAAAACAACAACAACAACACCAGCAACAAAATTGGCTAACAAAGTAAATGTCAATCGGTAAATGCGTCAAATCGATGTATCTGCCAAATCACAGCGAAAGTGTTTTTCGGAACGTCTTTAACTTTTTTTACTTTCGTATTTACCCATTTTAAATTAAGTGTGTCCTTTTTATGTATCCTTTAGTTCATTTTGTCAACTATATGTTAGAAATAATAGATACTTTGGTTTTAAATCGATAAATAAGCTTAATCCCTGCGAAAGTGATTTTCGGAACGTCTTTAAAATTTTTTATTTTCTTCCGCCAAATTTATTTACCCATTTTAATTTAATTGTGTCCTTTTTTTATGTATCTTTCAATTCATTTTCTCAACTTTATGTTAGAATTTACAGATTCTTTGGTTTCAAATCAATAAATCAGCTAAATCACAGAGAAAGTGTTTTTTGAAAAGTCTTTACCTTTCATTACATTTTTTTGTTAATTTTAAGTAACCATTTTAATTTAGTTGTGTCCTTTTTATGTATCCTTTAGTTAATTTTGCCAACTTTATGTTAGAATTTATATATTCTTTGGCGAAAGTGTTTTTCGGAACGTCTATACCTTTTTATACTTTCGTTCGTTAATTTTCTTTAATCATTTTAATAAAAGTGTGTCCTTTTTTAAGTATCTTTAGCTAATTTTGTTTAACTTTATGTTTGAAAATAATAGATACGTTGGTTTCAAATCAATAAATCAGCTAAATCACAGCTTAAGTGTTTTTCGGAACGTCTTTACATTTTTTTTACTTTCTTTCGTTAATTTTATTCCCCCATTTTATATTAAGTGTGTCCTTTTTATGTATCTAACAGTTCATTTTCTCAACTTTATGTTAGTATTAATAGATACTTTGGTATCAAATCGATAAATTAGCTAAGTAACAGCGAAATTTTATTCGGAACGTGTTTAAAATTTTTACTTTCTTTCGCCAATTTTATTTAACCATTTTAATAAAAATGTGTCCCTTTTTCAAGTATCCTTAGTTAATTTTGCTCAACTTTATGTTAGAACAAATAGATTCTTTGGTTTCAAGTGTTTTTCGGAACGTCATTTTATCAATTTTATTTATCCATTTAAATTTCACTGTGTCCTTTGTAATTTGCTTAACTTTATGTTAGAAATAATAGATGCTTTGCTTTAAATTACTATTCAGCTGTAAATTGATTTGTAAACTGTTTAATTTTATGTTTGCTTACATTTGCTTACATTTAATTAGTTGATGGAATTACAAATAAAGTTTTTATTTGTTTTTTTCTGAACTAAAAAAAATATATATAAAAATTAGATTAAACTTCTAGAACTTGTTTATATTCTCTGTGTAGAAAGTCGTTTTAAATTCTGATGCAAACTTCTTCTACCTTATATGGTATAAGAATTCTGATTTTATTCACTGATTATAATAAAACTTTCCAAGAACTATTTTCCGTTAGAATAGTTTACGCAAGTTTTCTTAAAATTTAAATTTTTAAGATTTTTCTTTGATTTTTCTCCAACTCCATTTTATTTTTAGCAGGAAGAAACCTTTTTTTAACCTAAATTTTTTTTAAAAACTAACCAAATATTATTGCAAATTCTCTTTTTAATAAAGTTTTTATGTCTTTATTTATTTGGCACAAAAATTAAAATTTGTTTCTCCATATTTTTTGCATTAATTTTTCTTAACAGAAAAGCCACAATTTTCTAATTTACAATTTCTTTAGTCAAGTTATTTATGTTTACACTTGTTTTGTTAGATTATGATCAATAAATAGAGCTTGAAAATATCATGAACTTGGTTTAAGAAGAGAAGAATCGCTGGAGGGAAAAGAGCAAGAAGGCTAACAAAAGTGGCTTAAATCAACTCATGACAACGCTAACGAAGCAGTCAGCAAACAACAACAACGACAACAAACAACAAACAAAACAAACGAGTGAAAATCGGGGCTACAACACCTTCCCAGGAAAAGGAGAAGGTGAAGGAGAGGGAAGAAGGAAAAGGAGGAGCTGTAGAATCTGGAATTGAGTGCAAAATATGGCGCAGAGTCTTCAGCAGCTACCATTCAGATTACATTCGGATGGGAATGGAGTCGAGTCCAAGTTGAATCCATGTCTTTGCATTTGTGGAATCCATGTTAGTTGGCGTCCCAGGCGCAGTTGCAGTTGGCACGTCATGTAGCCAATTAAAAGCGAAATACGACAAGCGAAAATTGTGGCGAACACTCGCAGATTCACAGAGGAGCAGAAGGAGCAGGCGCAGAAACTGGAAGAGAAAAAGGAGCAGACATCCAAATCGCTGAGCAAAACTCACAGTCACGTTTGCCACAAAGCCAGACACAAATCTATGGCCCGCAATCAAATTAGGCATGCCCCAAGTCCCCAAATACCCCAAAAGTCTCAAGTCCCCAGCTCCATTGTGACCCAGAGCGAGTTGTCGATGTCGAATTCGATGTCGATGTCGAGGCTGAAAAATGAGGATGACTGCGAGGGCTGCTTGAATATAACATACATCTGGGTAAGCATACTTATTTTTTGAAACTTAGTCGATTTGTTAGAGCTTTATTAAAATTTTAAAAACAAAACATTATTATTCTCTTTTTTTCACTCTTTTCAGATAACAAAAATGAATTAAGATGTTTATAAATACATTGCCTATAAAAAAATATTGAAGCTTGACTAAGCTATGAGGCGTCGAAAGTTCGAAAAATTTTAAAAGGGGCAAGTATAGAAAATCTGATTATTTATGAAAATTTTTAAAATCTCCAAATAAGCAAAAAATTTAAATGCAGAATGAATTTTAAGGCCAAACAATGATCAAAACGATAATTTTTATCAAAACATGCTAAGATTTGACGAAGTAACAAAATTTCAAAGTAAAAAAAATTTGCAAAGGGGGTATTTATGTAAATCTGTCAAGTTTTCGAAAAAATGTTGAAAAATTTAATTGTAGAATGAATTTAGAAACCAAAGAAAGACCAAAAAGACATTTATGTATTATTGAAATATGTTGAGATTTGACAAAGTTACAAGACTTCAAAATGTTGACAAATCTGTAAAGGGAAAATAGGCAAGTTTTGGAAATTTTTTAAAAATAAGAAAGATTTAAATGGAGAATGCATTTAGATGCCAAACAATGACCAAAAAGACGTTGATTATTGAAATATGTTCAAATTTGACAAAGTTACAAGACTTCAAAATGTTGAAAAATTTGTAAAGTGGTAAGTATGGAAAATCGGCAAATTTTTTAAAATTTTAAAAGTCTCAAAAATTAGAAAATATTAAATGTATAATGAATTTAGAGGCCAAGCAATGACCAATAAGACATTGAACGTTGAAAAATTTCAAGATTTAACCAATTTAAGAGACTTCGAAATTTTTAAAAATTGTTTCGAAAAATCGAAAAAAATTTTTAAAAAC